>JASAMX010034054.1:0-35329 GCA_030248175.1 Microlaimidae sp. YZB2_3
ATGACTGATTTCTAATTAAAAGAATTTATCATGAAATAAATAGTAAAGCAGATGGCTGTATAGTACTTGTTTATAATTTCTAAGAAGGAACACACGAAATTTTTTTTAGTAGTTTATGTTACAATAAAGAGTCTTTACTTTAAACAATTCACCATATCGTTCCACTTGAATTATTTGATTTTCGATTATTTTGCACTTTGCTTTGTCACTCAAAACGAATTATGTTTTAGAGACAAAAATCTAATTGGTTTTATTCAAAACAAAACTCGTCAATGTGTCATGTACTTCCGCGAAATTCGTCAAATGAGGAGTGGAAAATTGAAAACTAAACTTTTCTTGTCGTATCGTTACACTCCTGAAAACCATTGTTTACGCTAAAACGTTCACAAAAAATTATACTTCTTTTGCAAACATAAAAGTTAAATTGTATTTCAAATTTTTACGAATTAAAAATTATATTATGCAATGTTTATTTCCAGCAAAACCATAATGAAAAATTATATAAGTTTTTTTAAAACATATACAAAAATATTTTATTTTAGCCGAAATAATGTGTATTGGAAAAATTTTAAGCGCAAACTAATTTTAACTTACGAACTAAAGATGCACTACTTAATTAATTAATCCAAACATAACTTATTATATAAAAAAATCCTTCCGTTTGTAGGACACGCCTACTTAAAAACAAAACAACTTTTGTAAAAACTATATAGAGATTTAATAAGTAACTTTCAAAAATAAACTCTAATTTGTAACTGAACTTTCATGATATCCTTTGTTACTAATCTAAAACATTTTAGAAATTCAAAAGTACTAAAGTATGCTAAAAAATGATTCAAACTGAAAAAGTTCAAAAGAGCATAATCTCGCTAACATTGGGGTTGATTCATACAAAAATTTTATTAGTGTATAAAGTTTAATGGTAGCATTATTATTATAATTATTGTCACAATCAACCGCACTGGTATTGAAATATGCTTATTTGAAAATTTTCCTAGCCTTGATCATTTTTGAACAGAATTTAGGCTCCTCATATGCAAAAGTTATGTTTTCCGTACTTCAAATTCTCCCAAATCATTCACTTATCACGACGACCCGTTTTTACCGACCTCATTTTTTGTCGGACGGGAAGTTCTGGAAACGCGGGATGATTTACACGAAATCAGTGGCAATTCCGTCGGAAAAAGCACGAAAGTTTCGCGGAAATAACCGGTCCCCACCCCGCTCCCGGGTATACGGATTCCAGACAATTCCAGAAACTATGGCTGGACAAAAACCGTGACAAAGCCCGAGTAGAACCGGCCCAAACAGAAAGGAGGGACATTTCCGCGCTATATATAAGAGCCGCCATCCCCGAATTTTCGCAGTCGCCTTCGGAAAGCAGGAAACAGCAAGAATCGGTAGCAACAGAAAGAATATCATGGTGGAATACGAGAAAATGGACAAGAAACAAGGGAGCAACTCCAGGGTGGTAGCCTTTAGCGCTGTAGTTTTCAGCACAGTGGCAATAACCACTTGTCTTCTCACCTTCCCCATGATCTTTCACTATGTTCAGACTGTCAAATCCACAGTCTACAGTCAAGTGGACTATTGCAAAGTATGTTTTGTTTTAATCTTACTCCACTAAATTTTTTTTAAAAATGATTAAGACTGGTAAAAGATTTTTAGGTGAACATATCTCGCAAACGCTGCGATTAAAGTAAAGTAAAAGTAAGACTTATTTTTTAAGTAAAAATAAGTGTAATTATAATAAAATACATTTTGAAACGGAGCAAAACACCGATTTTCGGAGCTCCGTTTTATTGGAAATTTTTATTTTAATAAGTTTTTTGGTCTAAATAAAGTGTGTTTAGCGTTTGAGCAACTTAAAAACTTTCTTTTGTCACTTGTTTTACAGCAAGACCATAGGGAATCTAATTATTTAAATTATCTAAACTTTAACAAAATTAATTCAAATATTTCCAGAAAAAAATGTGAGTAAGAGTAAAAGTAAAAGAAAATGAAATTTAAAAGTCAAGTAAAAGTAATCCAAAATTCGTTACTTTTATTAGTTTAAGTAAAAATAAAAGTAACTTTTTACAACACTAATATTATTATATAATTATCGTCATTTATATAATAACCGTATTGTTAGCGAGATATGGTCACCGAAATTTTCTTTCCATTTAAATCATTTTTTAACATTTTTTAAGTTTTTTAATGAAAGGTAATGATAGCTTTTTGTATTGGGAATTTATTATAAAAAAGAAAATTTTCACTATGCTAATGATTTAATCTTGGGGAATTTAAGTGCAGCAAGAAGAATAAAAGAAAAAAAAAACGTTTATTCTGTTTAGGCATTAAAGCTTTCGGGTAAATCGCTATCCATCCTCCTCATTGTA
This sequence comes from Microlaimidae sp. YZB2_3, assembly GCA_030248175.1. Classification (NCBI taxonomy): domain Eukaryota; kingdom Metazoa; phylum Nematoda; class Chromadorea; order Desmodorida; family Microlaimidae; species Microlaimidae sp. YZB2_3. The sequence goes on from JASAMX010034054.1 coordinate 2,382, forward strand.
AGAATAAAACATTCTAGCATGGCAAATTATCAATTATAAATACAATAAAAATATAAATTGTTTGTCATGAAATTTTTCAAAAGCCGAATTAACCTAACCGCTTTGTAGCGAACGCATTATATTATAAAGTCATCAGAACGGCTCTTCATTCAAAGTGTTATAACAAAAATCTACAAGTAAATTTTTAACGCTATAGTCCCGTTGCCAAGACAAAAATCCGTATGCAAATTAAAAAAAATCCCTATGCTAATTCCGTGCGTTTCAGTCTCGATCTCGCGACATGTGGAGGGAGATGGTGGAGATTCAGAAGGAAGGCGGGGCCCGGTCCGGCCTGGCCCGGCCCGAAACCACTTTCGACACTTTCATCCGGGCCACCCGCCAAGTCCCGTTCGGATCCCGTCCTATTGGCGCCGCACCGGATTACTGCAATCCTTGTAAGTTTTTATTTGAATTTATAAATGTTATTTCGTACGTTTCTGTAGAGTATAACCCCTTAAACTTCTTTTAAAGGTTTATAAATGTTGTTTTAGTAACCACTGTAATTTCAACAAAATTAATTAAAATCTTTTTTAACCAACACCTAACCTATAAGTTTTTATAAATTACGTTCCTTGTAAGTTTTTATATGAATTTATAAATGTTATTTCGTACGTTCCTATAGAGTATAACCCCTTAAACTTCTTTTAGAGGTTTATAAATGTTGTTTTAGTAACCACTGTAATTTCAACAAAATTAATTAAAAATTTTTTTAACCAACACCTAACCTATCCACTATTTCTTTATATGAATTTATAGTGTTTTTTTCTTCGCTATAGGGGATACCCTTGACTTATCTAAAAAGTTGAACAGCAATTAACTAAATTATGTAATCTTTTCCCTGGGTAAGTTTTTTAATTACGCCTGGTAATTTTTTTGTTTAAATCATTACATTCTTAGTAACCCTAAACTTCTTTTACAGGTTTATAAATGTTGTTTTAGTAACCACTGTAATTTCAACAAAATTAATTAAAATCTTTTTTAACCAACACCTAACCTATAAGTTCTTATAAATTACGTATTTAAATAACATCTGTATACGTTTATAAAAATGTTATTCTGGTAATTTCCTTTAAAACTTTGGAAATCTTATTCAAGTAACCTTCGTAAATTCCACAAAACTATATAAATGTTGATTAAGTAGCACTCTGAGTTGCTTAAGTTAATATTATTTTACCAACCAACGTTCGTTCCTATAAAATTATATAAATTTTATTTTTTATGTTCATACAAGAATACAGAAATCTTTTTTAATTAACTAACCCTTATACATTTATATCAAATGATATGAATGTTATTTCTGCATATTCGTGTAAAATAAGATGAATGTTGTTTAAGTAAGCTCTATACGTTTTTTAAAAAATTTATAAATGTTTTTCAGGTAATCACTGTATGTATGTTGTTTTTATAACCCATGTTCGTCCTTAAAAAGTTATATAAATTTTATTTCTATGTGTTTCAATAAATTAATCTAATTTAAATAAACACTAAGTTCCTATAGTGAAAAACGCTTTGCGATTGAAAATAAACAGTATATACTTTTAATGCTACGGATTCTGCTTAAGGTTGCTGCCAGCAGGGTCCCCCCGGACCACCTGGAAGTCCCGGAAGGGACGGAAACCCCGGAAACCCCGGAAACAAGGGAAACAAGGGAGCCCCAGGACGTGATGCCAACGAAAACGAAGTGAGATATTTAATTGTTATACGTTATTCAAAGAATATATAACAAATATTCCTTTGTTATATAATCTTGCTATTATAAAAGAACTTAAAAATCACATTTATAAATAGATTTATTGTTGCCACTCATGGTAAAATTATATCTGGGGTCGCATTCTAAAGAAAAACTTATGTTTACCCCGATAAATCCATTCCAATAAATAATTCCAATATATATTGTAAATTAATAAAACTGCTGTATATGGGAGTGAAAATGAATGCAATGAATTTTTTTTTAAATTTTTTTCCCGCCGCAAAACCACCTCGCGCAATATAAAAAATTTAGTCAATGCGCGTATTTTATTTTTTATTAAAATAATCCAACGGGAGAAAATATTTACCCACCTCTCGAGTTGGACAAATTCTTATGCTTAAAACAATTTAAAAAATTTATTCCGTTTTAACCTGGGTAAAATTGATTTTTCACTCGCATCCTTAAACCACGTAAAAAAATTATCCCGGGATAACTTTTAACCGCGCGTCAGAATGCGACCCCTGGTTGAACCTAAGTTTGTATGATAAACATAAGCGGACCAATTAAAATTGTGCGGTTATGACGTTTAGAAAACTCAAATTAGAACGCAAAATTCTTTTAATTCCCGCCTTTTTACAAAATACACAAAAAATTAGTCTTTAGCCTAAAAATAAATTGCAATTTTGTTTCATAATGAGTAATTTAATAAATAATTGTTAAAATATGGTACTTTATCTTTAATATTAAACCATATTTGCTGAAAATTTTAAATGATTTTATTGTTAAATACTCTATGAAAAATCACGACGGTTAATTCAATGTACACAAAGGTCTCGAGAAGATTTTAAAATAATTTGTATATGACGTTGTTAACGAAAAAAACACGACCATAATACACGAAAACAACATAAACATAAAACAATTTTTCTAAAAAAACAACAGCTAGTTGTGAATATTTGTTTCTTACTTATTTTTTTAAGTTATATACAAATTATTTTCAATTCTTCTCGAGACCTTTGTGTACATTGAATTAACCGTCGTGATTCTTCATACAATACTGCAAGTGCGAATCGTCGATGTCAGCTGGGTTTAATTTGTCTATAATAAACTTGTAATTTATATTATGTAAATCGAGTTTTGAATCAAATATAATGTATTTTGTACAAATTTTTTAGTGGTTTATCTCTTCTTTTTCAATATGGTTAGATTTTTGTTACTTTTTACCCGATAAATATATCGCTTGCTCGTAAAAAGTGCAGCGTTTTTTCTAAATATCCGTGTTTAATGTCCCATGTGTACGTTGTTAAAATGAACACACCAATTATTAAAAATTTTTGATACAGTTCCTAGTCGTTTAAAATTAAATTTATTTTGTTGAAAGCTCAAAGCAGAAAATTCGAAACTACATGTAACACAAAAGATAAACAATTTTATAAATCTATGTATTATTCGGTATTTCCTGCAAACTCTGATTAAGAAAGCAGTACACGGGTTTTTTTATATTAATTCTTGCGTTTTCCCTTGATCAGATATTCTAACGAAACTTCAGCTTCCTATGCGAAACCATTAGATTATATGCCTTTGATAGCATAACACTGACAAAATCGTCAAATTTGAAAAGTCAGGAAAATAAAAAAAACCTAATTATAATATAACCATCCAGTACTCAGTTCAAAGCAAGGGCTTTTTCACTAGTTTTTTCCGGGATTTCTGCCGAAAAAAGTTCACGAAACTCTTATTATCCATTAATTTTTTTAGACCTACCTTCCCGCCCCGCCCCAGTGCGAGTGCGAGGCCATTCCCGGCCCAGTGGGCAGTCCGGGACCCCGCGGAGCCCCCGGCGCTCCAGGAGAAGACGGATCCTCTGGAAATCCCGGATGTCCCGGAGGGGACGGACCCCAGGGACCACCCGGAAGCCCCGGAAACAACGGAACTCCCGGAAGCCGCGGACAACCCGGAGGTAAATATTTTCACTTTTTCAAATCGAAACGCAAACCTATTTTCCTTTTAAAAATTTTCTCTATTTTATTTCGTGACGCAAACCTATTGTCATTTTTGCCGTTCTTGGTGTAGTGGATATTTTTTTGGCTTTTCAAACAATCGTCAATTTTTTACACGATGATAAATTGAAAATTCGTTCCATGCACGAGGTTTTCACTCGTACGCAATATATAAGCAAAAAGACAAACTTTATCAATTCTATAATTGACCAAAGTCACATAAGAAATAATATGCATAAGCATGGTTGGCACAAAGCTGATTGGTCGTTCCGTATGATTTTTATTTCAGCAATAGTAGGTTCAGCAGCTTTTGCACTGTTTTCCAATAAAAAGATTCAGATGCTTTGACTGTTACGCACTTTTCAACGAAGCCGTATGCAAATTATTTCTTATGTAACTTGGGTCGATAGCGCTGGTAACAAAAAAGGCATGGGCTCCGGTGTAATTTAAAATTGAGCGAATAATGCTTTTTTATCTTTTTACTCCAAACACGAAAACGGAAACATTTAATCCGATGAACCGGAGATTCAAGAAATAAATAGGGTTATTTCGGATTTAACACTTTTATGATTATTATCAAGTCTCGGAATGGAAATCGTGTTTCTCTGAGGCCTATATCATAAAGACGTTTTTAAATTTTCATTTTACAAATCTCCGCCTATTTTTTGTAAATTACATAATAGAGGATATACCACACGGCGAATATTGATCGGTCAGCGGAGATGCAATGACGTGGCTGCGACCAATCCGCGCAGAGCAGTGCGCGCAGATGCTCCCCCTGGATTACAAGTCGAAAAACCTTTATTGTGTATTTTACAAAAAATAGGCGGAGATTTGTTAAATGAGAATTTACAAAGGTTTTTATGAAACAGGCCACGGTCGTACTCCGTGTATAATTGGGAAGGGAAACGAAACGAAAACCAGCAAACCAATTGACATTAAGCAGTATACATGTTCGTTTTTATGAAACAGAGTCTATATTCAAAAATGATTGATACTGGAAAAATTTTTCAGGCGAGCATATCTTACTAACGGCACGGTTAATTTATAAAAAAAATTAATATTTTATATATTTTAATAATAGCTATACAGTAATATAATTATCTTCAGAATCAACCGCACCTTTCGCAAGATATGCTCAAGTAAAATTTTTTCAGTTTTCATGATTTTTGAACAGGTTTTCACCATAGTCAAAACCCTCCCATTCGAAAAGAAATCGTTCAGTGTTAAAGACCTTCACAGAGATATGACCTTATACAATTATTTTTAGTCAATTAGGGCTTGGAAAAAAAATTAAGATTTTTATCTATTGGAGATCCAATTTTTTTTCTCAGCGCTAATTGGCTAAAAGTGATTCTAACAGCTCCTCCCACAACAACCATTCCCACAAGGCAAAACATATATGACGTGATAACGAATACTATATGACATTTTGAGGGTCCTTAAAATCCCGACGTGTTATTTACGTAAAAATTATATTGTATTTCAGCCCCCGGGAACCTCAGTCCCGCCCCGCCGGCTCCTCAAGGACCCCCGGGCAGCCCCGGCCGCCCCGGTGCCCCCGGCTCTCCCGGGTCAGCGGGCCGGCCCGGAAACGACGGACGCCCTGGCGGGAACGGATCCCAGGGCGACGCCGGCCGCCCCGGCATACCCGGACGCCCCGGCCAGGTAGGAAACCCCGGGGCGCTAGGAAACCCGGGTCGCCCTGGCAGCTGCGACCATTGTCCCGAGGCCCGTTTGGCCCCCGGATATTAAGATCCGCGATCGAGGAATCCTGGAAATTTGGCCTCCATGCTTTATGTGTCCAGGGCTTACTGCCGCATGACACGGCAGTTTTCGATAAATTGGCATTCTTCATGTCTTCACAATTAAATAAAAACTTATTGTTACCAAAGTTTAGCTTGATTTGAGAGTTTTGCTTAGGTTTTTTCAGGAAAATTACGGTTTGCAGTGCACGGTTTAAGTTATGTTTTTGAGTGTTATCATGAAAAATTTTGACTTTATGTTTTGCGTGTTCTAGAAGAATGCCAATAAATTTTTCTCTTTCACAAAAAAGTCTTTCGTTTTTGTTTTTTTTATAATTTTGTGATGATTTTGTTAAAAACAAAATATTTAGTAATTAAATAAAGGAATATTTAATAATTTTTTAAAATACGCATTTAACATAGCAAATAACAGGACTGTTGACTGGAAAGTGTGTTCACAACTGTTGACTCTTCTTAATTCTATTTGGATGAAAAACCGCACAAGAAAATACTATACACGTACTATCCATGGTACTGAATTTTGAAGATCCTATAACCAATCCTGCTCATGGAAATTAAACCTCACCGCACGCATTATTTATTAAGTGAAATTCGTGAATTCGTTAGCCGTATTAAGGCGCCGGGTTAAAACTACTGTCGTTACAAGAAAGTGTTGCTAAAAGCCAAAAAAGATTAAGATTATGATTTATTTCTAGAAAGTAAAGCATTATTACAACATATGAATACATAATGCAACCCACATAATGCAACCTACATAATAACATAATGAGTTACAGAACAGAAAAAAAAACAAATAAAATCAAATCCAAATATCACAAAAAAAACTGGCTCACTAGAAAAAAATGACTAAAGGCTTTATATCTAAAGGTCTTTATTTAGTCATTAATTATTATATCTAAGATTAGTTTACTATGTTAAGGATTTTTTTAAATGATACACAAAATGTGCACTAACCTGGGCTTCAGTTAAAGAATCCCAATTGTTTACAACTCTGTTAAAAAAACTATATTTTTTACAATTTATCTCAGAATGCCTCAGTTTAATTTATTTTGACTGACCCCTAGTTACATTAGTGTTAAACATATAATATTTGTTAGGATTTAGATTTACAAAATCATTTATTAATGTAAATGTTCCAATTTTAATCTATTTTATTTCTACGCTTTTCTAAAGTCTCTAATTTGAGAACACTCTTAATCTATTATCGTATCCATTATCTTGAAGGTTACATAGTCTAAGAACTCTTTTGGTAAATGTTCGTTGGACTCCATAATATATTTATTTTTTATCATGTATGGGTTCCAAATTGCACTCCCATATTCAACAATCAGACGCACAAAACTTTTGTAAGTTGCAATATAATTTTTAATAGAACGTGATTTAAAACATCTAAAAATTAAATTAGCTGTCTTCATAGCTTTTTTGGCAACAACAATGTGATGAAAACTTAAGGTTACTATTTATATAAACACATAGATCTATAACTAAATTAGTTTTAGGTAATTTCATATTATTTAAGTAATAATCCATCTGGTTTTCTTGTATATCATTAATTATATGCAAAACTTCACATTTATTTTCTGATAGTTCTAACTGCCAATTTGTTGCCCATTTAGAAATTCTATTCAGATCATCTTGTAATTTCAGTCTATTATTGCTTAAATCTGAATTTGAATGACTTGTATAGACTTTTGCATCGTCAGCAAAAAGTCTAATTTCAGAGTTTTCGACACATTTTACAATGTCGTTTATGTAAATTGGAGAAGAAATGGTCCCAAGACAGAACCCTGTGGTACCGAGCTAGTAACTGGGTATGGGTTTGAAATTGTATCATTTATAACTATTTTCATTTCTCTATCAGTTAAAAAACTTTTAACCATTTTAAAAGTCTACCAGAAACACTATATTTATTTAATTTGTACAAAAGCTTTTGATGTGATATTGTGTTGAAAGCTTTTGCAAAATCCAAATATATTACGCCAACTGATTCTAAAGTCTAATCATTGTAAGAATCAAGTAGTTGTGTAACTGTTGAGTTTTTATCTTTAAAACCATGCTGAAGATGAGATAATATATTTACAAAAAGATAGAAAGCTCATACTTTACAATTTGCTCTGTGATCGTACAAGAAAAAGAAGTGAGTGAGATTGAACGATAATTTTCCTTGTGACTTTTACTAAATTTTTTTGTAGGCTGATGAAGTAAGTGCAACCTTCCAGTCTTGGGGAAGTTCTGCAGTATTAAAAGAATTTTGAAAAATTTTGGAGAGTGGCTCAGCAATAACGATAACTATAGCTATAGCAATAACTTTAGCTATACGTTTTAAAGAAATGGCAGGCATCCCATCAGCGGTACAAGATAGTTTTTTTAGGTAATTTTTTAAGAAATTTTAGAACATCTCTAACCGTAGAGTTTATGTTTTCAATTATTTGGTTGTTTTCAGCTTCAAATTATGATAGATGCATGTTGTCTTTAGTAAAAACAGAGCTAAAGTATTCTCCAAAAATTTTGACTTTTTCCAAATCTTCAGTAGCAAAGCTTCCATCAATACATTTAATAGGGGGAATATTTTCTCTGGATTTAATTTTTTTGTTAATAAATTTATAAAAATAACCAAAATTGTTAGATTCAAGGACTTTTCCTACTTGATCAGAATTGAATTTACTAACACATTTTGTATATTCTTTTGAGATTTTTTTAAATTGAACTTACCAAAAGGTTTTTTTAAGGAGTGATGTATTCTTCATATAAGCTTAAGTTAATTTCACATTGGATTACAGCATGATCTGAGTTTCCAAGATTTGCCCTCAGTTGAACACAATTAAAAATTTCAGGATCATTAGTAAGTAATAAATCCAGGAAATTTTTCCCCATGGGTTCAGGAACAATTTGCGACGATCTTATTTTGAGAAATTTTGTAAATATTTATTTTCATTTTGGGAGTTACTTAGTATGGTGTCTAAGTCCCACCTAATGCCTGGCAAGTTCATATCGCCTATTAACAGTGTTGTATGTGTGTGGTTGGTTACAAAACATTTTATTAAGTCTAATAATAGCAAGTCTTTCTTAGTGTTAATGTTGGGAGGTCTGTAAACATTAATTAGACGGATTTTGTTACTTGTAATAATAAGATCAATTAGTAATACTTTCAAATTTAAATATTTATCTAGAGTTGGAACTAAACTGTATTTAATTTTTTTTGTTTACAAGTATTAGGATGCCCCCACCTTTCTCTTGTAACTTATCCTTTCTAATAACATTATAGTTGTAATCTTTAATCAATAGTTGAGTTGGAAATGATTCAGTGAGCCAGGTCTCTTGTACAACTATCACATTGTGGGATGAATAGTTTTGATCAGCACCAGAAATTAAGAGCTCAAATTCATCCAGACAGTTTAAGAGCGATCTTGAATTTACTGATATTATATTGTAGCGGGCGCACAAGGGTCAAGCCGGTAATTGAGGGTCTTGTGGCCCAGTACACACGATTTACTTATCGTACTTATTTATAAAAACTTCTACCGCACTTTCCTTGAATTAGCTCAGTCGTAATATATGTTATAAAGAAGTTTGCACGTAAGAACTTAAATAGTTTGACCTTTGTGAAGTGGGGGACAAAGGTAAAGAGTATCATCGGAAGGCATCAGAAGTATCGTTGGCTTGTAGCTTGAGCAAAAATTAAAGAGTCTGTATCACTTGAATTAATGTTTTTCTTAAAAAAATGTTTGTAACGTAATGAATAAAAATTAATGTTTGTATACGACAGAGGGAAGAGAATTTTTTTGTTCATCCATATCTTGTGGAGACCCTTCTTGACTGTCGCTATCGTCGCTGTGTAAGGGTCCACTTTCGATCTCTTCCTCTGCCAGTTGATCAGTCGCGATCTGTTGGATCACCTGAGCGCGACTCGGTGGAAGGTCCTGGGAGAAACTCGCTGTACTTGCAGAGGCCTGAGAGGTCGTGGCCTCCGCCTGGGTGGACTCTTCCACAGATACTACAGGATTGGTAATGGTATTGGCCGACGCCAAAGCGGCGTTGGGGGTGGCCAGGCTCGGTGTGCTTCGATCGGGACCAGCAACGGGTGCTGCTCGTCTGGATCGCGTAGCACTAGCCGCGGTGTGGGATGCGAGCGGTCGATGAACATGGCGAGGTTCCTGCGAAGTGGTGGAATATCCCCGGCATTGGTTTCTTGTAGACGTTGTAGGCGACGCTGACGCTGCCTCTCCTCCTCTTGGAGCAACGGAAGACAATGCGGGTGAGTGCACTGAGGTTGTCCGCAATGACGACCCGCTGGTAATTGACCCATGTGGAATAAAGGATTCGCTAAATTAAAGCAACAATAAGTAAAAATTCAACGGTTGCCTCCGCTACTGTACCCGTACCAATAACATATTTAGTATTTTTTCCAGGCTTTTTCCTCAGTATAGTAGAAATATTTTTATTTATCTACGTTTCGAAACAACAGCGTGTTTCTTCGTCAGGAAATCTAAAACAGATTTTTTTCTTATTTAAAATGAATCCTCAGAAATCTGCAAAAATTCAAATTAAATATTTAGTATTTATTTACACATTGTAACACTTTTATTTTAAGTACGAGTATGTACAAACACACATAAATATAAAGGAAAAGGAAACTGACTAAGAAAAGCAGGAAAGTATTAAGTAAATGAAAAGAAAAACACTGAACAAATATAAAAAGGAAAACTAAAGAGATTTTAAAAAGAATAAGGAAAGTACAATTAACACACATTGTAAAGAATACAGTGGTTACGACAATTATATACCGACTACAAAATAGTAACACTGTTAGCCAAAGTATTTGCGAAAATGGCTTTTAACCTGTATGACGTTGCAAAAATTGCAATAACCGTTGAATTTAAAGTTTTTCAAAAGTTATTGGTATGGCAAGTAGTGTAAAGGTTTTGTTTTGTTGTGCAAATACGTTACGCTGTCGTGTAGTGTAGCACTGTAAAAACAACAGAATTAAATAAAATTCAACCTATCAACTTATAGATTCATGTATTTTTAATTTCAATCCGTAACATACTTAATTCATTCACAAATAATATGTACACATAATTATCGCATTTTCATGTGGTTGGCCGAACCACTCTACTGTGCGCGCTTTAATATGGTATCTCTGAACCATATTTTTTTAATTTTTATTTATTTATTGACAATACGTTTTATTTTTACCGTTTTTATTCACACTCAAAAACATTTTCTCATTGAGTCCATTGAGTTGTATTCCATTGAAATGGGTTGATCAGACCCTGGAATATCCTCACTCAATGAATTTTACCTCATATTCCATATATACAATTTCCAGTGTTTACGTAGTATCTTCGGTTGATAAGGCTGTTACAGACCATCCATTTCTGTGTTTAAACGTCTGTTTGTTTTGCATGCATGTGTGTTACATAAGTGCTATTTTTTATACTTAGACAGGTATAAGACAGGTATACATATGACAACATCAAGGAACCTACACAGTCTCATCCATTTCAGCCAACACTTCATCCATGATGGTTGGTTGCTGAGGCTTAGCTTTTGGGCTAGGAGATTGGAGTTCAAGGTTCCTGCGAGCTTTTTTTTTCCTTTGCTCGTACCAAGATCTGCAGCGTGTAGCAAAGTATGCACGACAACAGCAATTACACCATTCTTTGTTTGACATTCCCTTTGGATTCCCTTCCCTCTGTTTGACATTCCCTTCGCCAACCTGAATGCCACAGGTTCAAGCCCCGTTATCGGCTCCAATATGTAGCGGGCGCACAAGGGTCAAGCCGGTAATTGAGGGTCTTGTGGCCCGGTACACACAATTTACTTATCATACTTATTTATAAAAACTTCTACCGCACTTTCCTTGAATTAGCTCAGTTGTAATATATGTTATAAAGAAGTTTGCACGTAAGAACTTAAGTAGTTTGACCTTTGTGAAGTGGGGGACACACGACACACCCTCTTGACCGGGGGGGGGGTCAAGTCCGTTCACAGAAAGGGGATTACGGTAAGAGTGGATTGGAAAGGGAGGAATTCTTCGCGAATTCCTTTTCAAATAATCCTGCAGACGATACAGTCTTCACGATCCGCTGGAGGAAAGCTAAGCGAAGGCCATATCCACTGTAGTGAATATGTCCCTACAATAATTTTTACAGTAAAACATTACCATGTTGGGGGCGGAAAATAAGAGCGTTGCGCGTTTTGCTCTTTTCAAAAAGTGTGGTTTAAGAGGGCTATAATTTTGCCAAATCTCAACCAGACATTGAAGAGAAGTATGGGTAAAGCTGATTAGCTGTGGGTAAGGTTATGTCGTGAAACATTAAAAATACCAGAATGGTTTTGAAGGTTTAATTTGAGAAGTCTGAAGGTATCAGACTTCTTCAAAAATACACGCAGAAAAAAAGTGTAAGCGCGATTGGTTTGTTACTTGCAGTAGCTGCGCTAACAAGGTAATTTATTGATTGAAACCTCAAAGTAACGAGGTCAAAAATTAACAGTGAGTGGAGACTCGAGCTTTGCTCAAGTCCTTCAAAAAGTTACTTCAAGACCTCAACCAAGGTGTGCTTGAAAAATAACAAAGCTACTGAACAAGGAAAGAACAGCATAAGTGATTAGGTAATTTTCCTGTGCAAAGTTTAGTTTTTAACAAAACATTAAAAATACCAGAGCATTTTTAACGCTTCGTTAAGAGGAAAAGAACCAGAGCATTTTTAACGCTTCGTTAAGAGGAAAAGAGAGGGATTGGCATGAGGTTGGGGGTTCCGTGGTTTTATGTGTCGTGTTGGATTTGAACGGTTATGTTTGGGTGTGGTGTTTGAGTTAGATTTGTTTAAATACGTTAAACACTTAGTTTATGTAATTTGTGAACGGTTGCTGCCTTGGCAGACAGATTTATTGCGGCGATAAGAGGTTTACACAAAAGGTTACACTATATGTTTATTTACGCTTAATTACACAACGGCACCAGACCGCGTTGTGGCGAGCAAGTGAGCAGAAGAATGCATTAGGATAAATTTGAGCAATTTAAATAAATGAGTTAAAAAGAAAGACTAAATTTTAAAGCGCTTTTTGAAAGACGCTAAGGCTAAGGTTTTTAGCCGAGCAAAAACACAATTTTGAATTTAAATTAAAATATGAAATTTTTATATTGATTTAGTTTAGAGGACTGAGTTTTGGATTTTAATTAACGTTTTGTTTAAAGCAATTTACTTGTTTTTATGACAAAAGAATTACTTTTTACAAAGCGGGGGTTGTTATTGACAACAACCCACCAAGGGTTTATTTGACCTAATTAACTTAATTATAAAAAGAAACTACCAAGTAAGTTGGTAGAACACGTGCAAAAGTTCTTTATGAAGATACCTGTACCATCGTGGCCATTCCACCAAAAGAGCTTCGTAAATGTCGCCCTAAACTCAAGGAGAAGTTCCAGACAGCCACTGGAACAACTCCACTTAACACGGTTCCCTACCTAAGTTGGTCGAGACCAACTACAGCTTGTTGGCATCTCAAGGGACTATCACTTTATATAAAAATAGGTTAAAATATAAATACCTAAACTGGGACTGCCAACGGAGGGTTCCGAATCAACGGCAGGCAACAAGTCAGTAAATTAAAAGCGCAAACAATGATAACGGAACCCGCTGGGCCCACGCACCACGTGGAGCTCGTATGCTGCTATAAGGGATTGTTTTGACACGCGCGGCGACAGGCGCGGGCTACTGTAATTTGATTACAGCGCGTACATTTATATATTTAAAAATATTTAGATGGAAAATAAAACGCGATTGAAAAGCGAGTGTAGTGACCACTTAAGAAGGAATTGACAATGTTAATTTAATTAGCCTATACTGCTACACGCTATCCGCCACAATATTAAGTGATTTAATTTTGTTACTTCTGGTAATGTACTTAATTTTTGGATTTACATTTGATGGTTTGCAACTGGGTTGCTTTCTTTCCTATTCTGAACTTTTGTCTAAGCTCTTATTTTCCAGTGTGCAGTTGTTTTTGACATCATACATATATGGATCCCCACAGTCACTGTATCTTACAAACACTTTTCTTTCTTTGCTGCGCAGTTCTTTATCCTTATGCACAAGAGGCACTTGTTCATTTCGTTGCTGCATGGTGAGAGATGGTCTCACATAGATGTTTTTAAATTGTTCCGTTTTGCGCAACTTGCCGTTGGAACGCACAAACTTGTTACAAATGGCGTTATTGTGGAATCGCACCTTCATCAGTCGGAGTTTACCTGCTACTTGTTTACCAATACGGAAGCAATCGACAGCCCAATTAATATGTTCCTCCTTGCCGCCAATTGCCTCCTCCACTAAGATCTTGACTTTGTTTTGATCGGCTTGCTGATTGGTGGACTCTTAAAGACCAGCAATAACAGCCATGGTTGAGTGTTCCCGTTGAGTCTCAGCCTTTTTTAGTCGATCCTCGATTCATGGAAGCAGTTCCTGGATAACCTTGGAACAGATTCTTGCAATAATATCCTCATTGCATGGCGAAGAGTAAGAATATGGATATTCTCCAAATCTGAAATTTTCTGCTGCAGAAGAGCATTCTCCATTTCCAATTTAGCAATTTGGTCATCCTTCTTTATCAGCCTTGTCTCCATTGGTGTTTTTGGCATTTGCAGTGGAAATCTTTGTGAATAGGTATATAACTTTAACGTCAGTGGGTAAAAACCAAAGTGCATCCAATGTGGACAAGTTTTTAAATCTATTGTTTTGCACGAAGTTTGACCGAAATTCAAGGCAATTCTTTGAGTCAAATTAGGGGAGATCATGGGTGGCGCGGGAGCGCCACGGGGCGATTTAGCCCCGTGGCGCCATGCCAATCATAATTAGAGAACGTGGGTAAATTTTGAAATTCAGAACCTTCTTCTTCTTCTTATTATTATTATTATTATTATTATTCCAACGCTGATTTAGCCCCGTGGCGCCGCGCCAACCATAATTAGAGAACGTGGGTAAATTTTGAAATTCAGAACCTTCTTCTTCTTATTATTCCAACGCTCCATCCTTAAAAGCGATATTCCTCATTCGTTACTGATTGATCAAAAATAAACATGGGCTCATAAGAAAGAAGAAGGAATTACGCAACTTTCTTAGGAAGCACTTTTTTGATTTAGGTCCTTGTTATCGATTTATTGATCAAAATAAAAAACTTGAAAAATAAATAAATAAAAACTACCAACCGCACAGTAACAGCCTTCTGGCAACAATAAGGATTGTACATAGCAGACATCCAAGATCCCCTCATAAAAACCGCACAAAAAAAGCAGACGGCTTTTAATTGGTGGCAGAAACGGAACCAGTTCCCAGCGCCATCTGCTTCAACCGCGCGGAAATCGGCGAAAACAACAGAGTACTTTTTTTAATTCTTGCATTACTGATGACAAAATTAATTCAAAGTTTTATTTATTAAAAAATAATAATAAGCGTCGGTGGCGCGGGAGCGCCACGCGCCGGTAGGTAATCATTGGTGGTGCGGGGGTGCCACACTGCAATTTAACCCACCGCACCGCGCCAACTATACTTAGAGGACGTGAGTAAATTTTGTAATACATGTTTATCATCTTTTTTTTATTATTATTTTTAGTTTAGAATTACAATTGCAATCATTGGCGCACGGCATCGCGCCAACTATATTTAGAGAACGTAGGTAAACTTTGTCTGGAGCACCACTGCACCGCACTAACTATAATTAAACAACGTGGGTAAATTTTGTAATTTAAATTCATCTTCTTCTTATTATTATTTTTTATTTAAAAAAGTATATCTCGGCAACGGAATGATTATAAACATATGTCATTGCGCAGCTAAAACTATAGTTTATTAGGCTATTTTTTAATTTAATTCAAAAAAAGTGTTAGACTAGCTTTGAAAAATGCTCTAAGAATAGAGCAGGAAAAAGGGGCGATTTTTCCCCGGGCGTATGTTTAGACAGAAAAGATGTAGACTAGACTGAGATGGACATTATGTGGACTATAGAAAATTTGCATTTGGTTTGGGCAGCTGCTCACTAAATAAAAATTTATACCATATGATAATGATTTGTTTATGCATTGATCTAATCACACAGCACTGTTGCATTTTTTTAGTTTGATGAAATGTCAATTAAAAAATTATACTCACAGCAATCTTTTACAAGCACAAAATCGCCACTTTTTCAAATTTATAGTTGTTTCTTACACATACAAATATAACCTTCAAATTGAAAAAGTGGCGATTTTGCGCTTGTCAAAGATTGCTGTGAGTATAATTTTTTAATTGACATTTCATCAAACTAAAAAAAATGCAACAGTGCTGAGTGATTAGATCAATGTATAAACAAATCATTATCATATGGTGTAAATTTTTATTTAGTGAGCAGCTGCCCAAACCAAATGCAAATTTTCTATAGTCCACATAATGTCCATCTCAGTCTATTCCACATCTTTTCTGTCTAAACAGACGCCCGGGGAAAAATCGCCCCTTTTTCCTGCTCTATTCTTAGAGCATTTTTCAAGGCTAGTGTAATATTAATGGATCCAAAAATTATTATTTAGCTTACTCTATAGTGCATTCAATTTCATTGTATTTTTTTAATCAGAAATTGTTTCTCCTAAGAAAATTTGGGGCATTTTTTGTCCGCTTTTATCGCGCTGCCTCTTTTTACGCAAACACTTTATGGGACGTTCCTCTATATTCTTTTTTCGTAATACTTCATGAATCCTTAATGTTGAAAGTTCGCACCCCAACGAAAGTATTATTGCAATTGGTTGTTTTTAGTAATTATTTTAGATTTTTTATTAATTTTTACAAAATGTTCCTATAGGCACCTTGCACTGAAACGCAGTTTATACATAAAGTATGCAATATACATAAGTGTACATAGGTCACCAAAAAAACCCAAACAACACGCAAAGACACAAATTAAACTTGTTAGTAATTATACTAATTCGAAAGATAAGTAGGAGTACGGTAATTATCCATTATGGTGACACTTATGTATATTGCATACTTCATGTATAAACAGAGTTCCAGTGCAAGGTGCCTATAGATTCAAAACAAAAACAGAATATTTACATTGCTGTTCTTGGTTTTCGACACTTAGTTAAATTTTGGTCGTTTAAATATTTTAGAAATATTTTGAAGACTCCATGATGATAATAATTCAAAAAAATGTACGAAAAAAGGCTAATTTTTTATTTTGTATTGCAAGTGGTTTACTACTGCACATGGTAAAGTAACCTTTCCAGGGAAACTAAAACTACGAATAAATTCTAACCAAAAATCTAATGAAATCAGATTGGAAAAATGTTAAAAGATCAATTCGTCCAATAATTTACAACCAGTATTCCTAAAACACACAGGTAGTTCGAAAAAAAACCAAGTCCGTAACATAACATACATAAAATAATTTATTTTTGCTAAATGCCGGAAGCTCACAAAAGCATAACAAGTATGCATTTTAAGCAAGTGAGTACCTTATTAGTAAAATCAAAAAACTATCCGTTTCTAGTTCTCATCTTTTTAGTTTCTAGTTCTCATATTAGTACACTTATGGGATCAAATTCATAACTTTTTACGAATCTTCAGCGGATTGCGACCTTTTTTCGCGCGCACTGCTGTGCTTTTTGCTAACCGCAGGTATAGTCTCGTAAGATTCTGTTCGCGCTGTTAAGAAAAATCTTCCATGAAAAAAAACAAATATAGCATTCCTTACATAATTAATGACATTTAGCCGCCAACTCGTTTATTCTTCCTATAATATTATTCTTCTTCTTTTATTTTTATAAATAACTATACTTTTACAAAATAAAATAATTTACGACCGGAAACAGGAAATAAAATTATTTTATTTTATATTTTGCGATCATTATGCTGCTTTCTCAGTCGCAGTGTGGTCGTGCCTATGCTCTGGAAACAAGAAGAAGATGGAAAAGGGGGAAAAGGGCCGCCGCCAACTAGTATCGAAGCCGATAAATGTAAATTTAGTTATATTCAATTATTTAATTATTATATTTAAGATTATTATAATTTATAGAAATATTAATTTACAAAATGCTCCTCGATTTATTAGCTCTAGATATATTAAACTTTTAAAACAATTAACTGTTTAAATAGTGCTTTCTATACAGCTTTTTGCTCAGTGTTTGATCTCTGTTTTATATTATATATTTATCGTAACGGTAGGATTCCCATACGTGTCCCAAAATTCAATTTGACCGACCCTAAAGTACAATACACTAATAAAACATCTTTATACCCTAAATCGGATCCGTAGACTTGATTTTTGTAGATTTTTTATTTTTTGGAGATTTGAGCTTTCTATGATTTAGGGTCGATGGAGCCTTGGGAACTTGGAGCTGGAACTTGGAGTCAAAAATAAGGAACTTGGAGCCGTAAGTGGGTAACTTGGAGCCGTAAGTAGGGAACTTGGAGCTGAAAATAAAAATCGCTAAAACGTTTATCTAAGCCTAAGCGAAACCTAAATCTAACCCCAAACCATTTTTTTCTTTAAGGCTCCAAGTTCCCATTGCTCGTGGCTCCAAGTTCTCGAAAATTTCTTATGGCTCCAAGTTCCCTGCTTGTGGGTCTAAAGACCCCGTACCCTTTCTATTAAGAGTTATGAGCCGATTTAAACCCAAAAAATGACCTTTTTTGGAATGTATAATTTATGTTATTAAGGAATTTTTTTATTAATAAAAAGATGGAAGGTGTGTGAGGAAAACTAATAACTAAGCCTTTAGTCAAATTAATATTATTTTTCTATATAACCAAGTGTTTGACAGTTGTAAATATACTTTTATTTATTTCATGGTAGCTACCAATTTTTTTTAATAACAGCTTAAATACCCACCAGTTTGGTTCTGAAAAAAATCGCATTCTTGAAAAACAACTCATTTTAATAAACATTAATTGTATTTCATTTTTTTGTTTTTTAGGGTTTGTTTAGGCTTAAGAATAATAAATTGGTAAAAAACTGAGTTTAAAATCCGCGTTTAAATCCGCGTTTAAAGTCAACCAAATTTTGTTGTCCATGTTTTTGTGTGGTCCATGTGACTTTAAAATTTTCGTTTTTTTTTCTAAATTTTTTTGAGTTCTTTAGATTTATACCACTGTTAAAATATAGCTTTTAATTTAATTGTTTGTTTACAAATTTTTTTTTATTAACATCATAAATTGCATATGTCGAAAAAGGTCATTTTTTGAGTATAAATTTGTTCATAACTTTTTGATAAGCTCAAATCCCAAAAAAAAACACAAAAACGAAGTCTGCCTGTCCGATTTAGTGTACAAAAATGTTTATTAAGTGTATTTTACTTTAAGATTGGTCAAGTCGAATTTTGGGACGCGTATGGGAATCGTACCTTTGATAATAGTATGAATGACAAATGCGTGACCTACTAAGATTTAAGATTTAAGATTGAACTTAGAAAATTAGTTATTTTAACTAATTTTATACATATCACAGCATTTTTAATAGCAATCATGGTGTAACAACAACTTTGGTTGTATTGAGGTTTTAAAAATACGACGGCTTTTGTTTTTGGTTTTTTTGTAGGTACCGATATTAACAGTTTTTTTATTCTCTTTTTTCATTATATATGTTTGCTTTTTTCTATTATAAATTCGAGCTTTCTGTCTGTCACAAATATTTAAAATATAAGAATTAAGGGTACGGGGTCTTTAGAGCCGTAAGTAGGGAACTTGGAGCCGCCGGAAAAATTTTTTATCTTTTTTTAGACTTTGTTTAGGCTTAGGAATAGGTTTTAGCGATGTTTATTTTTGGCTCCGAATTCCCTCGGCTCCATCGACCCTAAACCGAATTAAGTAACTATTTTTAATTAAGTAACTCAAGTGAAAGTAAGTAAAAACCTGGAGAGAACGGATTACCATAGTTAACAAAATTATGAATCAAGACTCCTATCATTAAATAAAGTAATGATAAAAAAAGAAAGTAAAGTAATTTTTGAACCGTTTATTTATTCATTTATTTTTTTTCTTGTTATTTTTGTAAATGTCCTGAAGAGTAAAAGGGTTTTTATAAAATGTTTAGCATAATTTACTTATTTAATTTTATAATTTTATTTTATTTTGTTATTCTGTTCTTGTTATTAATATTAATCGAAAGGTTAACTCAAAAGTTATAGTTGCGGATCGCGTCTACCAAAATTACAAATTTAAATCTGAATTTTATCCTTACTAACGCTGACGCAGATCTTAAAAGCTGAACAAACAGTTAACAGTGAAGTCCAGCAAAGGCAAAAGTAGTCCTACCAAAGTCCGCATAATAACTTAAAATCGTTTATTTAATTTTTTGAATTTATTTTTATTATTAATCTAAATAAAAGAGAAAGTAACTATTGTTTTACTAAATACTAATGAGTAAAATTGGCTTTCGTCTTTCGTGTTTTAACGTTTTGGTGAAAATCTTACCAACCCAGCTGCTTTTTTTTATGAAAAAGTCTCCTCAAACGGTGCAAAAAATACATAACTTGAAAAAAAAACACAAATGTATCCATAAGTTTTCTGAAGGTACGGGGTCTTCAGAGCCTTAAGCAGGGAACTTGGAGCCATCAAAAATTTTTGGGAACTTGGAGCCACGAGCAATGGTAACTTAGAGCCTTTATGAAAAAATTGGTTTGTGGTTATATTTAGGCTTCGCTTAGGCTTAGGTAAACGTTTTAGCAATTTTTATTTTCAGCTCCAAGTTCCTATTTTTAGGCTCCAAGTTCCCGACTTACGGCACCAAGTTTCCTTTTGTTGGCTCCAAGTTCCAGCTCCAAGTTCCCAAGGCTCTATTGACCCTAAATCTTTCTGAAGAAATCAAAAAAAACGGAAAAATTTTTTTCTACATTTTGATACATTGATAATTACGTATATCTACAGTGCACTATGGGGAAAAAAATCCAGCGATTTTTATATGACATTTGGAATTTTTTTACCCATAGCAATTTTTTGTATTTAAATGATATGAAGTTTTTTTAAGCACAACCGTCAATAGGATCCGGTACGCGGGAAAGTTTAAACGAAATGAGAATTAAACGTCAGCTAACGGACGTCTTGTTACACGCCGCAGACGAAGCAAAGTTCGAAGCGCATAGGTATTTTTTACTACATAAGTGTCTGTGTTTGCACTTCATTTTTTATGTTGCATGTTTATTTTGTTGTATGTGTATTGTGACACATTGTGTCCCTTCCGTGAAAACTTAAAGTACAAGCGTTAATAAAAGGCGATTATCTTTTCCCTTTCCTTGTCCGGTCTATGGTGTAATGGATAGTACGCCAAAGTCGACTTCGGAGGTTGCGGTTTCAATTCCTGTATCGGCCAAATTTTTCAATAAATTTGGCTGTCTAAATTTTTCAGCGCCTGGTTATTTTCGCTTCTACTTTGGGTCGTCACAGTATCTATATATCTATGTACAGTATAGACTAACGATCTATATGATCCTGACCATCCTCGTGAGCTCTTGCACAGAAAATAATTTTAAAATCCATGATTGTTAAAAACAAAAATAGAAGACAAAAAAAGGGGCGGAGGAGGAATAGTTTTACTTTGTAAATCTTTTTTAAAAACAGTTGAAGTTGAAATTGAGAGTTGTTTCACAACCAACTCATAAGAAAATTATTTAGACCTGCTATTCACTAATGATAGAGAAATTTTTTATAATGTCACAGTAGCACCCAGTTTTTCGCAATCAGATCATGAAATTATTTTATACAAAATTAATCTTAAAATATCTGATAGTTCTAAGTATAAAATTCAAAACTACATCCATGATTGTTTAAAAGCAGAGTATCATATGCTAACTTTGTATTTATCTACAATTAAATGGAAAATTTTATTTAAAAAATAAAATGTTACACGGTAGAAAAAGTTTGGCAAAATATCAAAGACATTTTGTTGTTAGAAATTAATGGACATTAGTGTTGTAAAAAGTAATGATTTTGGATTATTTCAAGTAAATTTTAAAGTAATTTGAAAAATTTCAATTTAAGTAAAGTAAATGTAAAAGTAATTTGTGATTTTTATTTTAAGTAAAGTAAAAGTAAAAGTAAAGGTCAACATTTTATTTCAGTAAAGTAAAAATAAAAGTAAGACCTATTTTTTTAAATAAAAGTAAGAGTAAAAGTATAATAAAAGTAGTTTTAAAACGGAGCAAAACACCGGTTTTTGAAGCTTCAGAGCTCCATTATAAAGTTTTTTGTTAATTTTATGTATAAATTATCTGTTTAATAAGTTTTTGGTCAAAATAAATAGTTTTAGCATGTTAGCGGCTTAAAAAATTTTCTTCTGCCACTCATTTCACAACAAGCTCATATGGAATCTCTTCATTAAAATTACTTAAATTATACTAAATTAATTTAAGTATTTGCAGGAAAAATCCGAGTAAAAGTAAAAGTAAAAGTAATAAAAATTTCAAAAGCCGAGTAAAAGTAATTGAAATTTCAAAACTTGAGTAAAAGTAAAAGTAATCCAAAATCTGTTACTTTTATTATTTTAAGTAAAAGTAAAAGTACCTTTTTACAAGACTAATGGGCATGTTCCTAGGGAAAAAACTTAATTACAAATAAGGAACAAAAACAATATCCTATACATATAAAAAAGCTTCAAAATCAAAAGAAAAAATTTTGGCATAGGCGTTATACAAATAAAAAAATCATGATTAGAGTACAAAAAATTTGTAAAGTATACAAAAATAGCTTAGAAATTTTAACACTGATAAAGAGACAAATTCCAAACTCAGGTGGTTTAAACAATTTTCATAAACTTTTTAATGGTAAAATTAAAACAAAACAAATTATCCCAGCAATTAAAAGAGATGATGGGACTTTTGTAATGAATACTTTGAAAAATTTGAGTTGTTTGGAAATCATTTTGCCCTGGTGTTCACTGATAATAATAATATTGTACCAAATTTAATCCACTAATATAGGGAAGTTTGACAATATGGTATTTACTACAAAAAGTATTTAAAGCTTTAACCCGTTCCCGTGAAGGCCTTTTCCATTGCTACAACCGTAAAACATTTGTACGACAAAGGTAAAACCTTCGTCTCACGGTGGTGGTATTTTCGTATGACAAATGTCGTACGTAAATCTTACAACGGTAAGCTCTTCGCATGTGCGCGAATAGTGCCCAGTGAACGAGCAAATTGAAATGGTTAAAGCTGTACAGTAGCAATATGCAAATTTTTGATACATGAAGTATCCTACCTAATACACTGCATTCCCGACAAAAATTTGCATATTGCCACCGTACCGTTTTAACCATTTTAATTTGCTCGCTCACTGAGCACTACTCGCGGCAAACTGTAAATTCCACCGACACCGACTAAATCAACCGTAATATTTAGTTATTGTGCAAATTTTAGCCTAAGCCTTAACCTAACCTGCATATCAATATATAATTTTCATAAATTTAAGGCGGTGTAGGTGTGGGTGTCGGTGAAATTTACAGTTCGCCCTACTCGCGCAAAAAATTAGGTACGACGGAAGTATGACATAGGTCGCACGAACGTTTCACGGTTGTATCCGATAAAGAGGCAATTACGGGAACGGGTTAAAAAGGTTCCCGGAAATTTCGTCTTTTACATCTTGTCTTTCAACATCTCGTCTTTTACAACTCGTCTTCAGAAAACTCGTCTTTTAAACATCTCGTCTTTGGAAAACTCGTCTTTTGGATGCGATTTTGTAAACGTACTTTTCAGAAGACAAGTTTCTTCTATTTTGCGACTAAAGCATAAAATTAAAAACCTTTTTTTGCTAAGCTTAAGCAAAAGCCGAAAATTAAGCAAAATTTTACCGCAAATAAACTTTTACTAAATTATTTCTAAAAACTAAAAGCCTAAGCCTAAGCAAAACCTAAAAATCAAGCAAAACTTTATACATGTAAATTTTTATTTAATGATGTGCTTTTTGAATTAGAAAATAAAAACCTTATTTTTTTAAGCCTAAACGCTAAACGAAACCTAAAAATCAAGGAAAATTTTATCGGCAGGGCGCAAACTCACTTTTTAAAAAATACGTTTACAAAATCGCATTGAAAAGACGAGTTTTCCAAAGACGAGATGTTTAAAAGACGAGTTTTCCAAAGACGAGTTGTAAAAGATGAGATGTTGAAAGACGAAACTTCCAGACACCGGTTAAAAAAGCTCCCAAACAAATTATCTCGAACGCCTGAATGTTTTCCAGCTTGGTCAAAATGTCACAGTTACAAGTCGCCGTTATTCTGAAACAATGAGTCAAAATCGCCATTAAATGTTCATAACTGTGAATCTTTTTAGAACTAAACAACACAAATAATCTTAAAAAAAGAAGTCAGAGTTACGTTGATTTTATAATGATTGTGTTGCTTTGTGTCAGAGTAACGACGGAGTCTTATAACGATTTTGATAACATTCTGCACGGCGAAAGATGATTTTATTTTTCTATTATATTTTTAGAGCAGTATTAGCCAGCTGCAGTTCATTTTTTCGGGCACTTTTCACAGACGGATTTATAGAGTCGAAGAACTACAGTATCAATTTGACAAACATACCTGCCGCCGTGTTGGAGCACATACTGGAATTTGCATACGTACGCAAAACGAAAATAACAGAAGAGAATGTGGGAGAACTTTTCTACTGGTCTGACTATTTAGACATTTCTAAGTAAGTCTCAATAATATGTACCTATAAAAGAAAATTTTTAAATAACGATTTCATTATTTTTTATTTAAACGTTAATGAGGAATAACGAGGGTATTCCTAATGTACATAAAGATCTAGAAGAAAATTTTATGTAAAATTAGGCGGAATAAAAACAAAAACCAAAAAAATATTCAAAATTTTTTTGAAACTTTTTGAACAATTTTGAACAAAACATATGAATGAATGAATAAAATTTTGCTTGCCAATCATAATTACATTGTCAGAAATGAAAAGGAGGACCAAAAATTACAAACAGTACAACAAAAAGCAAGCGGCCAGGTAAAGGTTATTACACGATTCTAGGACACGAGGGTACTGGACACGAGGGTACTGGACACGAGGGTACTGGACACGAGGGTACTGGACACGAGGGTACCGGACACGAGGGTACTGAGCTAAGAAAAAATACGTTTGCCACAAATATGTAAATTTTTTAAACTGAATGAGCCAAACTAAATTTTAATCGTTTGAACGTGAAGACAATTAAACGTTACATAAGTCGTTTCGTTTTTAATTATAAATAACATTTTTTCTTGCTTAAATATAATGCAATTAATAATCAAAAAACTACGTAAATTGTTTAAAAAACATCATACTAAAACATTAATTTTTTAAAGGTTATTTTACACACAATTTATACCATGGGTTTTTGATAAAAACAATGATAATGTTTGAAGCTATCTCTAAAGCTTCGAAACCCTGCCTTTGAAAAAACTAAAGAATTATTATTAAACAACCATGAGTGGAATGAGAACGCCAAGAAGTTATTTAATTACTATGTTTTTTTTTCTAAATCATATACTCGTACGAAAATACGAAGCGAGTTTCAGTTTTTTGTTGTCCTTTTTATATTTAAACTCCTTTCATCGGCTTTTGATTAAAATAAATGAGTTTTTTTGATAAAATCTCTAAAAATAATAACTCCTGCAAAAAAGATTTTAGCAGTAGAAATGTAAAAAATAACTTCTTGCCTTTTTTAGTCCACTCTAGCTTTAGGAATTTACTTGAACACATGTTGATCATTTAAAACAAGACAAACAAAATGTCCTTTTAAAACCCAAAAACATACATATGTTAGATTTTTCATGTATGATATTTTATACATTTAAATCTAAGTATAAAATAATCCATTAGTTAAATAATGAGTTAAATGAGTTAAATAATCCAACACCGGATCTTTGCGAGTCTTCAAAACCCATTGCACGGTAAACTTTATTTTTCTAAGCCTAAGCAAAACCCAAAAATTAAGCTAAACTTTATTATAATATTTCAATAATAGTGTGCTTTTTAAAAATACCGAATAATTTACTGTTAAAAAAGGCAAGCAATTGTTTTTCGGAAAATATTTTACTAAAATGTTTTATTTGCAATTATTTCTGCAGTTATTTTTTCCGTTAAGGCATTTTTAAGAATTCATTTTTTTTCAACACACCACGAAAAATAACCACAAAAATGTTTTAACAGCACAATCAAAGCATAACAGCAACCTTAATGCTTATTATCTTTCAAGTCGTCTCATAAATTCTCAAGATTTTTAAAGCTAGTTATTATATAAAAAAATTCACGAAAATGTATACAAATTACACGAAAATGTTTTAATGTTATGAAATTATTATTTTTGTTTTATGTCTTCTCAATAATTTTATTTTTATAATCCTCTTTTATAAGTCAGTCAAACAACTAAATGATATTTAAATATAATAAACTATTATGCAATAAGTTTATTCCGTTTTATGCGGGAAGTTTATGTTTTTTTGCTCGTCAGTACCCTCGTGTCCAGTACCCTCGTGTCCCCCTTGCATAATGAATCGATTTTGCTGCGAGGTTGTGGTGAACGCAATTTTTTTAAGCCCAGTACCTTCGTGTCCAGTACCCTCGTGTCCAGTACCCTCGTGTCCAGTACCCTCGTGTCCAGTACCCTCGTGTCCAGTACCCTCGTGTCCCGTTCCCTTATTACACTTAAATACCTCACGAAATATTACAAAATTACAGTACAGTACAAAAACAAAACCAGTAGTAAAATAGAACAGTAATCGTAAATATTAACAATGCAATATTAAAAACTCAATTACAACGCACAATATGGCAATCTGCTCTGGGGAATCTCGCCACTTTGGAGGTCGTGGTTGATTTGGTTTTCCAAAACCGCCATTGCATTCTGGTGATTGCCACACTGCGTGTTGTGTGCACAGTGCCTTTCCGCAAGAAGGGGGACCTTTACCGTGTGGTAATTGCGGCCTAGCCCACAACCAGAGGCTTAAGCTTATCTTTTCAACAATGTTTGGCCACCAAAAGATAAGTTGTCCCACGGTACGGTGCATTTCTGCTAAACGCAGACCTAGGGAACTGGTGTGAGATAGGTAGGGCCCCCTTTCCCCTTAACTCGATTTATAGGAGGAAATCAACCCAAAACAACTAAACGTAAGTAAATTTTATTAAATTTTATTTCATTTTAGTTTAATTTTTATTTTTCATTTCATTTTATTTATGTTTAGTTTTGTTAGTTTTGTTAGTTTATTATTTTCTGTTATATTTTTTTGAAAACAAATCTCACTTCACGCCAATACCTAAAATCCTTTATTGGAAGTGGGGACATTGGCTAAAACTCTATACCAGCAACAGTGCTAATACAGGGTTTTAGGCGGTAATATGAAATATTCATAGCCGGCCCACCTCTGGTATAAAAAACATAAAAGGCTTGTAATCCATGAAAATGTTATAAACTTTGTTTTCTTTGATTTACTCATAAAAATTACTTAGATTTTATGATTGGACGTCACAAGGAAATTGTAGGTAATTTTAAAAATTGATCTCATTCTTATTATTATTATCATTGTTATTTTAACGCTCATATACTAAAAATACAATTTCCTTTTCCAAACTGATTTATCGAATGGGCTCATATGAAAAATGAAATAAATTAATTGGTCTTACGTACATCTATTAATAGAAATTTCGACAAAATATTCTACAAAAGAACTCCTTTACTTATAGATTTTCCTTTGGGGAATCTGAATCGTAGTAATGCAATTAAAACGTAAGATAAAACGTTTATTCTGGACACCATAAATTAGAGCTTTCGAGTATAACTATACTCATCATCAGTAATACATCTAAATAGAAATAATATTAAATTACAATTGAAATCAAATAAATTACAAAAAGATACTACTATATATACTATACTATACAAAAAAATTCCTTTACTTATATAATCAGCGCGAACTTTGAAAAGCGAAGTTTGGCACCGGAAATCCGGAACTTGGAGTTCCGGGGAACAGTACCGTACGCCTTAAATCCGTATACAAATTCACCCTGTCGTATACAAATTCACCCTAATTTAATTTAGGATGCGGGACGCGACAGCTGACTTTCTTAGGGACCATTTGACCATCAAAAACTGTCTTCAGATTTGGCTTGCGGCCAGAAATCAAAAGCACAAATTTCTGGAGGAAGAGTCGTGGCGGTTTGTTCTTCGCAATTTTGATACCATCGTGGATTCCAATTTGGATTTCCTCGGTAGGAATTCGGTTCCGGTTCCTCGCTGTAGGGACGTTGGTACTGCAGAAAAAAGCCGCAATACGTGTAAAATATACGCGGCTGTGACTCAATCTAGATTCAAAACAACACCCCATTAACTATAGAACGAGTCACAGTCACGTGTATTTTATACCGACTGTGACTCGTTTCGCTGCAGTGACGATCATATATTTGCTAGAGGGATGTTGTCCATACAGGATGGTCAAAACCCTTCAATTTAAACAGAAGTTGTTCAGTCTTAAATATCTTCACAGGGTTATGAGATTATTTCGAATCAGTCTTAAGGCTGGTTCATACTTATGACAAAACGTATTTTGGACAAATACAATGTAAAAACGTCCTTTGGACTTTGTCCAAAGGACAAAATCCAAAGGACAACGTGTTCATACTTTTTGTCCTTTGGACTTTTCCCTTTAGATTTTGTCCTTTGGACTTTGTCCAAAGGACAAATTCTAAATAGCATTCATACTTGATCCAAAAGAAAAAGTCCAAAGGATGTTTTGGCTTGTCCAAAGTACGTTTTGGTTTTTCTAAAATTGTCCTTTGGACTTGGTCCAAAGGACGTTTTGTCATAAGTATGAACCAGCCTTAAGTCAGTTAGCGCTTAGGAAATAATTGAGATCTCTCATTCATTGGAAATCAGTTTTTTTTCAAGCGTTAATTGGCTAAAAAAGCTCCTTCCACCACCATTCTCACAGAGCAAAACATATATTACGTAATCGCGAATAATATATGACATTTTCAGGGTCCTTTAAATTCGGACGTGATTTAGCGCTCATCCGCTAATTGTTAAATAGTCGATAAATGTTTAATAAAAAAGAAACAAAAAAAGGGGGAGAGACATAAAAGAGACCAAACACCTATTAACTATAACATAAATATAGAACAGTATAATTAATCATGCAAAAATTAATATTTATACAAAAAACACAACTTATTCTATAACGTGCAAAAAAACTACTAAAATAACAAGTGATGAAAAAACACGTTTCGCCTCTAAATTCGGACGCATTTTTTCATCCCCAATAATCTGAGGCGAAAGTCGGGGCTCATCAGCGAATGCAGTCCTCTCAGATTAAAGGGTATATAACTTTAATATTAACAGTATATACTAAAAACTATATTTTAATTTATATAAAATAAGCAGAATTAAAAAAAATATTTTTACCTGCTGTTCCGAATCCTCGTTGGATCCACCGGTTCTTTTTACACCTCGAACGAACAGGCTTTGCATTGTCCCGTCGCCATCAGTCCCTAGATAAACAAATTTTAAATAAGAATAAAAAAGAAACAAAAAACTGAAAAAACCCACAAGTTTAAAACCAGATAGATTTTAAAACAAATTTATTTGTTTGAAACAAAAATCTAAAATATTGAATATATTAAAAAGAGATAATAGCCTTTAACTGGCAAAAATACAAATTAATGAAATAACAATTTGTTACGATTGAATAAAAAATTTTTATTTATTATATATACAAATTAAAATTAACTAAAGCATAAAGGAATTTTATATGAAAAATTTTTTACCTAGGTTTTCCATATTCCCAAGTTTAAAGTGAAAAACAAAAATTTTTTATATATAAAAAAATTTTTCGACCAGCAAATAACTAGAAAAATAAAGAAAACAAAAAATGAATGTACTGTGTAAAAACGGTATCTAAACGTAATAGAGAAAAATTTGCATATAAATTTACCACACAAATACCTCAAATCCTAGAAGAACTTTATACATAACTTTAATACAGGAATAATATACTAAAGTAATTAAATTACCACAGAGATGTATTAATTGATAATGATAAATGTATAAATTAACAATCATGGAGCAAGAGCTACATGAAGAGACAAAAGCAACTACATAGCTAAAGCTACGTAGAGAAAATTGATGAAACAAAAAAATTTTTTTATTATAAAAAGTTGTGGCAACGGTTGTCGTTGAACAAAAAAAGCTACATTTTTTAAAATTTTTTCGCAAAATTCAATTTATTATAAGTAAAATTGTAATTTCTACTTCGTATAAGATTAAAAGGGGCAATTTGCGCATAAAAAAACCTTAAAACCAAAAGCCATGTTACCCCATTTATTCGTAGTACAGTCAAGTTGACGTTTATTTTTATTTTTTTAATTTCGCATAAAGCAGGATACGTAAGGCCGATGTACTCAGCACTAATTGTGCGACAATATACTACATATAACAATATTAACAAGCAATATTATCCCAATGCAGCGTGTCTCAGTCGGGACTCGATCCAGGGACCTTCATTGTGAAAGGCGTACGATCTGCCAATGCGCCACACGCACTTTTACAACCGCCAGCAGCTCACTGAAATCGGTTACCTCAAAACATCGTTACTACGGAAAAATGAGCCGCAATTCATATTAAATATACTGTGACTCCTTTGTTATTTTAAACAGCCCCTATTTACCTCAGAATAAGCCAAAATCACGTGTATTTAATAATGACAGTGGCTATTTTGCCGTAGTGACGACAAAAAGCAATCACAGTTTTATGCAAATCCTCCATTTTTTTACTTAATGAAATCTTGCTATAGAGATAGCTAGCCATGTTTTTCAAAACGAAATTTAATATACAAATTGCTTGTCATACGCGCGGTCTGCACTGATAAATGCTTTTTTGGACAATTTGGTGCTATTTTAGTGCTACTAAGTACTAATTTTGTATTAAGTACTAATTTAGGCCTATTAGTACTTGTAAACCCAACGTGGTTGCAACAGTTGTTCGTTGAATTAAAAAATGACCCCCATTAAGTAACCACTCAAATCACGAGAATCTGACGTCTTTTTATCAAACAAATACTCTGTATTAAATCGAATTTAATTGGCTGATAAAAAGACGTTAGACTCTCTTGATTTGAATGGTTACTTAATCGGGGCATTTTTCAACCCAACGAGCAACTGTTGCAGCCACCTTGGGTTTACCTTTAATATTATACATTCCGTTACTATTAAAAATTACTACGGAAGTTCGAATGTACACGAAGATCTCGAAAAGGATTTTGTATAATATTACTAAAAGAATGCGGGTTAAAAACAGACATCAAAAATGCCTAAAATTTTTTTACGATAATTTAATTTTTGAAAAGAAAACATATATGACAGCAACAGGGTACATGTACATCTTCTCTCAATTTGACTCCTACGTTTTTCCGTAGTAAAATCGAGTAAACTATGACACTACGAGGAACGTGATTGGTTCGCCTTGGTAATACAATGCATTGTAAAGAGTTTCATAAAATTTTTGCTAGAATAAATGATAATGGTGACGAATTTTAAATGGTTTTAACGGTAAAATCCAAGACAAATTGATAGAAAATGTATGTTTTATTAATAGACTTATCATATGTGTTTTTTTTTAAATTATTTCTTGCAACAAAATTGGGGTATTTTTTATGCCGTTTTTATCCCTTTTTTACTAATATTATTATGCATAATCCTCTTCAAGACCTTTCTGTACATTCGAATTCCCGTCCTAATTTTTCATTGCTTTTATTACAACGAAGAGCAATTAATGCAAATTTTTGCATAAAAAAACAATTGTCTTAAGGTCTCTCCGGAAAGTTTTCTTAAGTATGGAAAATCGCGATTTTTGGCATACGAGATTTCGCGAAATGCTGAAATGTTTCCATAAAAATTAATATGAGTGTTAAAAAGATAGAAATACCACGATTATAAAGTGCACATTCATTATATTATTAGTAGTAGTTGAAATAATTGATAATAAAAATCAAATTGCAACGAAATTTTTTTAAACCCTTAAAAATATTCACTACTCAGTATTTATTAAAAACATACTTTTATTAAAGAGGCACCGTTACCCTTTTTCACGAACGTAAAAATTAATGAAAATATTTTTGTATTTATGGTTTAATATACGATTTTCAGTAAAAAAAATGGGGTTAATTTCTTCAAAATTGCGGTGAGACGTGGATTTAATTAAAAAAAACAGCTAATCCCCCCCTGACCTCAACCGAGGAGTAAAGGTAAAGGATTTAATTTAAAGGATTTAAACTTAAAAAATAATAAAGGAAAAAAAAAAAGTAAAGGATTAATTAAAGGTAAACCCAACGGCTGCAACAGTGTCGTAGACTAAAAAACCCCCCCCCCCCCCCACCACGCAACCCCGAGACCGACACCCACCACAAACAAAAAAACCAATCAAACAGACAGAAAAAGGCTCATCAAGAGATTCTCGTGATTTGTGTGGACTATGGGGGGCATTTTTACCAACAACTTTGGGGAAATTTAAAGCTCATTTTTATTGAAATTTATGATTTTTAGAAGGCCATAATATTTTGTATTTTTTAACGCATGAAACAATTTTGTCATGCGTTTTATCAATTTATTACGGAGTGTTTGTTTATAAACTGCTTTTAGACCCTTCTGGTCGTGGTATCTGCAGCGCAGTCGGATAGCGCGTCGTCACATTTCTGAGAGGTCCCGAGATCGATTCCCACAGAAAAAATATTTTGCCAAATTTTATTTGATCTGTTATGATTTATAATTTTTTAAGATTTTTTTATAATTTTTAAAATATATTTCATATTAAAAAAAACACATTATTTGTAAAAAGAATCTGTTGCTTGCTTTTTGTCAATTAGTCAAATTTTCGTTATTTGAATATTTTAAAATATAATAATACTCTATATAAGTATAATAATTCAAAAATAAATTGTGTGTAAATAAAAAAGGGTAATTTTTTTATTGCAATCGGTTTATTTCTGAACGTTCTGCAATAAAAACCGTCCGGAGAGACCTTAAAACGCTTTTTTACGCTGCCCAACAGACGGAAACACACAAAAATAGGCTAGTGCCGCGAAACCTATAAAACGTCTTGCGGTTTCAAATATTTGTGACGGGAATTTCTACCGAACCGATCAGAACTCCCCGCGGACGAACTCAGCAACCTCCTCGGCGACGACGGATTGAACGTGAAAAGCGAAGGGAAAGTCTGGGAAGCAGTCAACAAGTGGGTGGATCACGAGCCAAAGTCGAGAGCCGACCAAGCCGCCTCACTGATCAAAATGGTAAA
Organism: Microlaimidae sp. YZB2_3; assembly: GCA_030248175.1. NCBI lineage: Eukaryota > Metazoa > Nematoda > Chromadorea > Desmodorida > Microlaimidae > Microlaimidae sp. YZB2_3. The sequence continues at coordinate 35,164 of JASAMX010034054.1, forward strand.
AAATGATTTAAACAAGCCTAAGCCTAAGTCTAAGTCTAAGTCAAAAGCCGAATGCTAAGCCTCAGCCCAAGTCCAGAGTAAACCATCTCGCTTATCAAAATGGTAAAAATAATAAAAAAGTCTAAGCCCAAGCCTAAGCCTAAGCACAAATCAAGAGCCTACATTT
>JASAMX010034055.1:0-12095 GCA_030248175.1 Microlaimidae sp. YZB2_3
TCCATTATAATGAGCCTCTCCATTTAAATGGCACCCTCCATTATAATGGCATAGTATTCATTTTAATTAGGCGAGTTAAAATGAAAAGAAAGCCATTATAATAGCCATTCATTAATTTAATTTCACTTCATATAGGGTAGTGCATTTAATTTCGGCACTTTTCCCAATTGGGCATTTTTGATTTTGGACTATATCTTTGGTAATCCTGGACGGAATACGACGTTTGATAGCTCAAATGAGAGCTAATTATATGTAGATGACTGTCGTGAGCTTTTTATTTGTTATGTTATGATATTTTCATGTGAAATTATGTGATTTATAAAAAATAGAATTATTACTCGTTTGTAGAACATGGGCATTTCATGATTACGCAATAAATTGGTTTAAAAATTAAACTGTCCTGGTAAAATTTAGTCTATTTTCCGAATTTTTAGTCCCCGTGGTTCTACGTTGCGTCTGTGCTGAGCAAATGCACTCACTGCACTGCCGGCACTCATATGCTGTAGGTAAAAACGGATTGAATTAAGTGGTCGGATGTTAAAATGTAGTTGTAAATGGTTAAAAGACAACGTTGAAATGTGTAGGGGTCATAGCACTGCACTTAAGCTCGATTAGGGGGGGTCCTTTTAAAAAGTGCCGAAATTAAATGCACTTTTTTCCCAAATTTTGCTCATTTTGACACCATTTGGCATTTTAGCTGTAAGTTTTTGCCAGTTACACGTTGAACAACAAGTAGAAGCTTAAATTAAAGAAAACTGTCTGGAGATAATGATAAGCTTTTAAATTTTTGAAAATGATGATTTTTCGACTGAGAAACAATCGATTGTTTGTAAAGTGCCGAAATTAAATGCACATATTTAATTTCGGCAATTTTCCATTATTTTAAAAACTAGATTAATTAAGTAAAAAAATACTTTTGTACAGTGAAACTTTTGTGACGCAACGCAGTATTGTGAAAGCTTTAAAGTGAGCTATCAAACATGAAAATCGGGCCATACAGTAAAAAGATACATCGGAAAAACAAAAAAGTGCCGAAATTAAATGCACTACCCTATACGCACAAGTGTAATACTGTCCGGGCCGCAAGAGTTTTACCGTGTTGGCAGCATTAAACCAACACGGGATACTGTTTTTTTTGTTTTTTTTTTGATACTGTTTTTAACCCGTTTTATAAAAGATTTAATACAGTTTTTAACCTTTAAAGTGCCCTTTTTGGGACTTATAGTTTTAGAAATTCTGGGGGTTTACCGAAAGCTACGGGGGCCATCTCCCCCAGTACAAAACGATTAAAATTTAATTCAGCTCATTCAGTTAAAATTTTTTTTACATATTTGTGGCAAACGTATTTTTTCTTAGCTCAGTACCCCCGTGTGCAGTACCCTCGTTTCCTAGAATCGGCGTTCCCGGGAAACCGGTTTTGGCAGCACTTTTAATGCTGATTTACGTGACGCACTCACTGCACACACTACCGCAGCAACAATGACGATGTAGTAGTGTAAACTAGTTATGGGTGGAACTACAAAACCCCCGGAACACAGGAACCAGAACCGGAATTGAGATTTTCCAAAAATCCGGAACAGGAACCGGAACCGAAATTTTAAATTTTGCACGAAACATCCGGAACCCGGAACCGGAACTGCCCATCACTAATGTAAACGGAACGCGGAAACGCGTCACTTGTCGTTACGCTGTGAACCATCCGTTAACAGTACAATTCGTCGTTACTATGACACAATAAGTCAGAAGCGTCATAAAATACTCGTGACTCTTTTTATTCTTTAACACACAAATAGTATAAACAATTTGAGTTACATCCACATTGATTTTATGCTGATTGTGACTTATTGTGTCAAAATTTTAGAAAAAGGCAGCCAACTGAATAGTCCGGGTAGCAGTCACTCCAGATGGAAACAGGGTTCTCTGAAAAGTTGGAACACATCCCGATCCGATCTAAGCAGCGTCAGAACGGCCAGCCCGGAGCGCGGCGGCGGGAAACGGCAATGGGGCTCCATCAAGAGTTTGAGTTCCGTGCGCTCCGGCGTCAGCACCACGGTGACACCCGTTGTCACGCCGAACATCAGCGCCCGACCCCCGGCCCCGCCGGTAGACAGCGCAGACAAGTTTCAGCAGTATTTGACGGTAAGCTAAATGTGTGAATAATAGGAAACTGACTTAAATTCGGCCACTGGCGGATATGTTTGCCTTGCGCGAGTTTATGAAACGAACTGCGTAATGGTAGATAGATGACACGACAAAATAACTAGCCATACGCAGTTTATTTCCGAATTCGGAGCATGGATAAATAACAACCGGTGACCGAAATTAAGACTGGCCGAAATTAAGTCAGTTACTCCAATCTCAATCGATGTGTACTGCGAAAAATTACAACAGTTTTGTTTCAGTGCGGTTTTTTTAATTGTATAATTAGATAAGTGAGTCGTTTTTTGGAATAAAAAAATACTTGAGAAACTGAAATTTTTGTTTTTGGTATTCTCTATTTTATTTTCTATTTCTATTTTGTTGATGTTAAAATTTCATAATTTCAAAACTATGAATCTTAATATTCAATTATCTGGCTACTTTGACTACCCGTTGAGCTAAATTTATGGTTGCCTCTTAAATCGTAAAAACGTAAAATTATTTGATTTCCGTTAAAATTGTAACTTTTGATCATACGAATCATTACGTCATAAAATTTTTGTGCGGATTTTCATATCTTTTTAAGAAATTAATATTTGGTTGTATCGTTTTAAATAGTCGTTTTCAAGGGCTCCGTTTTAAGAAGCTCCGGAGCTACGAAATTCTGTTGTATTTTTGTACTAGTTTTATAAATAATTAAAGAGTGATGCTATAAATTAATTTGTCAAAATTTCTTGCCAAACCAAACTTTTTCAAAACTTATTTAAAAGCATAAATTTGTTTAAAAATGCATTTATTTTAAAACTTTAAATGTATTTTATAAATCCTTCTTTTAAGAGGCGGAGCTCCGGAGCTCCCTCCGCTCTAAATGGCCGGAGCTTCAGAGCGTGGGTATCGGGGGTTAGGGGCAGCACTTTTTTAAAAAAAAGATGTATTATTTTCTTGGCTATATAACCAAATAATATTTTATTTTGTACTGCCAAAAATTACTAGGTTTTTTTTACTTTTTAGTTGTGTTTATTATCATATAAAAGACCAAGTTTCATTCTATCAATGTAATTTGTAACGCCCTTACCTTTACGATCACCCATTCACAAACACCAAAATATTCCCAAAACTTAAAATCAGTATTTTTTTAAAACTTTTTTTTAAGCATTGTTCGTATATTCGTATGAAATTTCTCGACGCGATGAATTTAAAAATATAGTTTTATTAAAATTAACCGAATGGTTACTCATTTTTGCACCCTTTTTTTCAAAACTATACCTTCAAAATTTTAATTGAGTAATTTTTGTATTTGGTTACCCATTACCCCAGGGTATTATATAAATTTTATATAAACAAAATTTTACATGAATTTCGTTTTTAATCTTGTATCTTGGTTGCGTTGTTAGTACAACAGGTACGGGGTCTTTAAAGCCACAAGCAGGGAACTTGGAGCCATGAGAAATTTTGGGGAACTTGGAGCCACGAGAAATGGGAACTTGGAGCCTTTAAAAAAAATTGGTTTGAGGTTAGGTTTAGGTTTCGCTTAGGCTTAGGTAAACGTTTTTGCGATTTTTTACTTTCGGCTCCAAGTTCCCTACTTACGGCTCCAAGTTTTCCACTTACGGCTCAAAGTTCCCTATTTGTGGCTCCAAGTTCCAGCTCCCAGTTTCGAAGACTCCATCTACCCTAAATCGTACAACAAAATGAGCCACAATTCGCATACAATATATGTGACTTGACTCATTTTTAATTTGAATCACGACCATCTTAACTACATAATAAGTCACATTCACTTATATTTTATACAAATTGTGGCTTATTTTGGCGTAGTAACGACGGTTTGTTATCCGTTGATTTGGTCACGTTGATTGTAAAAATATAACTTTTAAAGTCATTTTAATTAGTGGTTGACTACCCATTTTTCCACAGTTAGGGTATTTTAATTTTAAATAGGTTATTGTTGTAATCTTCATTTATTACCTTTCGGATTTAAACTCATTATAAGCTAAATCACAATCTTCAAATTTATACGCCAGTTTGAAAAAAACTTTAAAAATTTCAAGTCGGAATTTCGGGTGTACAGGGGCCGGTTGTTTAACGGCGTCCTTATTTTAACGGGCTCCTTAGTTTAACTGGGCCCTCAAACCTCTAAGGGACCCCTTAGATAAGGGGGTCTTTATTTGCGGTTGCTCAAAACAATTTAACGCGCCGCTTATCTCTATTTTTATACTATTTTTGTGAATAGTTTAGAGTAGTACCATAGATTATTTTGTTAAAAAGTAAACAAATTTTTTAAAAAAACTTTTTGAAAATCTTAAAAATAGCTCTAAAAATGTGGCTATAATAGTTTAAAACGCATATTTCAAACCGAAGTAAGCTTAAAATTGCTATTCAAGGGGTGCTCCCTTTGTTTTAAATGGCCAGTACTTACTACAGAGATAATAATAATAAAGGGTAGGAACGTCACTAGTTTTAAGCATTTAATCTTGAATAATTATCATGGAAAAAATGGTAAAACAAAAAGAAAAATTTCACTAAAACTAATTTGTGTATTTTTGTCGAAGTTTACGCTAGAGTTTACAAGTTAAAAAATACGATATTTTAAACATAAAAAAAAACCAGTTAAACGATGAAACAGATTCCAAATCATCTGAATTTTCAGTTTTTTTTTACAATAGATACAATAAATAATTTATAATTAAGCTGTCTGTCTGCTGCTATTAGAGATATTCCTACTCTTAATATCGTGCTCTGGTCCTCTGCTCGGGCTAGTTAAAGCGGACATAGCTTTGGAGCTAACGCTTCGCCTCTTAAATGAGAATGTAAATTTATTTATTTTAGTTTGAAACATATTTTAAATTGTTCTGTTGGCATTTTAATTCTATTGGTATTATATGTAATAAGTCATGAAATAAACGTTGTTTACAAACAACGTGGCAAAATAATCTGTAGCATTACTTTTAAAATATTCTTTAAATTAGTACAAACATAATACGGAGCTCAGGAGCTCCAAAGCTTTCTCCAAAGCTCCGAGTTGCTCCAGATTTTAAGCGAACACCACTGATTACTATACACTACTGTTATACTTTCACAGTCTGCTTTTTTGCTAAAACTAATTTAAGCGTAGATCGCTCAAACTTGGTAAACGATTAGAACAAACAAAACACTAACTGCATGCCGATTAAACTGCCATGGATTGTCGCATGATACCAGGAAATCCCGCAATATTATAAAAACTAAAAAGTGAGTTTTTCCACAGCTCTGAAATGTAAAGCGGAACTCAGTTTTTTGGAGCTCCGTTCTATTTCTGTATTAATTTTATGAATGAATAATAAATAATTCCATTATTTTATAATTTTTTTCAAAATTTGTTAAAAATAATAAAAAATAGTCCAAAAACACGGACAGAACAATTTAACACACATTTCGAGCTTAAATAAGCTTTAAATTGTTAATTTAAGGGGCGGGCCTCCGAAGCTTTCTTCACTTTAAATGGCCGAAACTTGGAGCGCAGGAACATTGCTTATTTTTTGATAGATTGTTTTTAACAAAAATTTTGATAAACTTATCGATTAGCAGCTAAAAAATCCGAAAATATAAAACATAGATTTGCTTTGTTTCGAAAAAAAAACAACCAGACTCTTAACCTTAAAAATTATTTTCGTTTTGTGTTTATTGTGTTTTTTACCACGTTGTCTCCGACGATTCAATCACAAATACGAAAAAAAATATAATTTTGAAGTCTGAAGTTTTCTAGAAATTTTTGACAGAATTATGTTTCAACGAGTATAATTTTGTTGAATCTCATAATTTTGTTTTTCAAACAATATTAAGGGGATAAAACACTTCGGTCATTGTGCGACTTACACACAACACTGAAAAAGAGGGCCCCTTAAAACGATAAGGTAACTAGAGAGTTACCTTATTGTTACCATGGTAACAACAAGTTAGTGGCATAGTTACCATATTTCACATTATCTCGCGATTTTAAGGGGGCCCCTTATCTTTCAGCAACCCGATTTTTTTTAACCGCCCACTTACCTTTAATTTAACGGGGCCCCTTAGCCCCTTAGCCTTAGCCCCTTTAGCCTGAGATTTTTCTGAGCGTAAGCTTGAGCTTAGTACTCACAATCAAATATAATGTAAGTACCCAATTGGTATTGAGCATTTGTGAGCAGCTCAATGCATCCCCGAGTGAGTGATCAAATTGAAATGGTTAAAGCTGTACGGTAGCAATATGCAGATTTTATGCAATATGAAATATTCTACATAATACACTGTATGCGTGAATAAAATCTGCATATTGCTACCAAATAGCTTTAACCGTTTCAGTATGCTCGCTCACTGGGCAATAATCACGCACAAAAATTATGTATGACGGAAGCACGACTTAGGTCATATGAAGGTTTAAGGTTGTAACCGAGGAAAAGGCAATCATGAGAACGGGTTAAGTTGTTGCAGCAATATGAAAACGGTTTAGCAAATCAAAATGCAAAATTTCTAAGTCTAAAAAAGATTTTTAACGCTTTAGGTTCCTCCGCGCAAGCAGTCGGTTCGTAAATCCGAGACGAAAGAAGGAAATAACCCAGGTCCGGCAGTGCTGAGTGTTCCAACTCTGGAGGAAGAGGAATTTTATCGATTCTAATTAATTAATTGGGTTTCATCAATTTTGATTGTTTAGATTGATTCTAATTTATTAAAACTGTTCAACCTACTATTTTGAACAGTTTTAGTTACTCAAATGTGCCAAAAAATACCACAAATACATAGAAATGTTAAAATTTGTAACAACAGCAAAACATATACAGAAAATTTGGTATGTATACTGTAGTTATGTGTTTTTTTGGTACATAGCACCAATTGTCCATGTTTTTAAAATTCTGTTTTATTCTGCAAAATTTTATAATTTTACAAAAAATCCAAAAATTCATAATAACAAGTAGCCCGTGTCAGCCATACGGCTGACAAATAATTCTTCCTATATTCTTTATATTCATTTACTAAAATTTTTTTCAAAACTCAACCCTTCTATGACATTTTCGTGACTGTAAGCTTTGCAATGATATCTCATTTATCCCAATCCGTTTTTTCGTTGGGGAGAAGGGTCCTTCCTACTTTGATGAAAATGCATAGTCCAGCGTAAAGATGTCCATATATTTTTTTTTATTGATTTTAACTCCCTTGCGATGCTCCCTTAACCATAAGTTTCCCATATTATCTCATTTACCCCAATTTAATTTGTGTTTGGGGAGGAAGATCCTTCCCTCTTTGGTAAAAAAATGTTGTCCAGCATAAAGATGTCCATGTATTTTTTTTAAATTTTAACCCAATTATGACATTCCCCAGACTATAAGCTTTGCCATGATACCTTATTTAGCCCAATCCGTTTTGTGATTGGGGAGAAGAGTCCCCCCTTTTGGTGAAAATGCGTTGTTCAGCACAAAGATGTCCTTGTTATTTATTTTTTCAAACATTCAACCCTATCCAAAAATTTATAATAATTTTAATCAACCCCCAAAATTCACAAGTATGAAAGTATTCCATTATGGAAGTTCAATGAGAAATAGTCTTTTTTTCTACTGAAATGGAAATTGAAATTGAAAAACTTTATTTTTTTACATGGAGCACTGGTATATAAATTAGAATAAATTACATATTCACAAGTTAAAAAAAATACATTAAAATCAATCATAAAACATATTTGTTACATGCATATGCATATTAAAAAAATAAAGGGAAGAAACACAGAGCCTTATGGCTACTTTTACATGTTTCAATTAAATTTTGTGAAATCATTAAAACTTAAACTTTTAACATTCTTTTTAAAAGTGTAGAAGGAAGAAGAGTTTACGATTTGTTGTGGAAGTGAATTCCAGTATTTTGTCACTCTAGTATTAAAAGAATTTAAAAATAACACTTTTTTAGCAATAGGAATTTTTAATTTTAAATTATAACGACTTTATAAGTACCCCATTCAAAAAAATTTTTAAAAAACAATCCATTTATCTTGTTTAAAATTGAATAGTACATAAATAAATCAAACTTAATTGGCCTTTCTTTAAGAGACTCAAGTTTTTAAAAAGACAGACGCTTAATATAGTTAATTTGGTCAAGACGACACTTGGCAAAAAGACGACGGGTAAAGTGGCTTTGCACTTTTCAACTGCATGTATGTCTTTTAAAAGATAAAGGGACCAAACTGGAGCAAAATACTTCAGCATGGGTCTAACATAGGGAATGTAAGCAGTAAGTAAATCAGTCAAATTTTTAGTTTGAAAGCATCTGAAAATAATATTTAAAACTTTAAAAAGCTCTTTTAGCGACAGAACTACAATTTTCAAATGTTTTTCATGAGTTTAAAACTAGAACGTCTAAATCACGAGCTTCTTTTGTATTTGCAAGCTTTTGACCGGAAATAAAAAGGAATAACTGACGATTATTGGTACAATGTGTACAATGGTACAATTGGTACAACTGACGATTATTGGTACAATTGGTCCAATGTGTACAATGCAGCATTTCATTATAGAAATGTCAAGTTGCCACACTTTGGGCCAATGATTAAGTTTATTTAAAAGCGTTTTGTAAGATTTGATTGTCTTCTAATTTATCTCTAATCTGATAGAGTTTGATGTCATCTACAAACATCTTCCAGGCGACGTCTGAAAGTTTCTCAGGTAAGTCGTTAATGTAGAGTAAAAGCAACAAGGGCCCTAAAATAGAAACTTTCCGAACGCCTGAAATAACTTTAGTGTTATTTGATATGTATTTTCAATGACAACCGCTTGAGTCCGTTTGGATAAAAAGGCTGAAATCCATTTAAGTAAATCTCCTTCAATTCCATAAGCTGGTAATTTACAAACTAATTTTTGGTGTGAGACAGAGTCAAAGGCTTTACTGTAATCAATATAAACAGTATCAAGTGTCTTATTATTTTCAATTTCCCTAGTCCAATCAGCAAAATATTCTAATAATTGTGTACAAGTAGACCTTTTTCTAAAAATCCATATTGTGCTTTTGTTAATAGGCCATGAGACTTTAAAAAACTTAAAATTTGAATTGATATGCGGGTTTCCAAAATTTTGCAAACTATACAAGTTCAAGAAATCGGTCTATAATTATTAGCATCACTTGGACATCCTTTTTTAAAGACACATATTATTATAGCTGTTAGCCAACTAGGTGGTAGTTTATGAGTTTTAAAAGAGACGTTAAATACGGTAGTCAAAAGTTTCGCTAAGCTATAGGCCAATTTCCTAAATAACATAGCTGGCTAATTGTTTGGTGTTTTATTTAATTTATTCTTTTGCTTTTTTAGTGTTTTCAAAACCAGTTCTGTGGTAAACTTTATGTTAGATAAAGAAATAATTTTAGGCAGTTTCTTTTTTATACATGGCAATTTTTAGAAAAAACTGAATTTAGAGTTTCACATTTAATTTTTGGGTCGTCTGTTAGAATCCCTCGCTGATTTAATGAGGGGGCAATATCACTGTTTTTGTTTTGTATTTTTTAACATTTTAAAACAACTTATTTCTATCGTCCCCTTAAGGGATTTTAATTTCATTATTCTCATTAAATATATTCACTTTTTTTCTTATATTTACGATTTAGATCATTATATTTTTTAAAGTTTGATTGGACCTATTGATCCTCAAAAATCGGACCTAAAATTGAAGAACTGTTTTTAAGTATTAAAAAAAGTTTTTTCACCTTGTCCTGTTAAAATTCTTGAGTCATTTTTCTTCTAAAATTTTCTTTCTTTGTTTCTACTGAATGCTTAGAAATCACGGTTTAAACGTGCAGTATACTAATTTATGGTCTATTTTTGATTGCTTTCTAAGTAATACTAATCAGGCAACACTGAGAAAAAAATTGTATGACACCAAAAATTAATTCTTAACGGTTAACGAGTTATTATTAAGAACGAATAAAGCGAGGGCCCTCCAAGCCCTTTCCTTTTTAAGTAGAATTTCGAGACAACATAATTAAATCTAATATTATAACAATAGAGTGAAGCAAATGAAAAAAATTATAAAAAATACCTTATTTAAAATCGTAAGTTTTAAAGATATTAAAAAAAAGAAAAAAAATTTAGAAAGAGAAAAAAGGATTGTAAATAAGAGAATAAATCCTGTTTATCACTAATAACTTTGATACCGACCAAGTCCACAAAAGCGTACCCCAAAGAATTGATCTTGTCTGCTAATTAATCTGAGGGAAGCCCATGGTTTTCTTATCACAAAAGATTCTATTAATTTTTAGTTTTCTATGATGAAAAACATAGATCATCGAGCGGCACCGTGTGGCCTTCCTCCACCCGAGTGGTACCGTGTGGCCTTCCCCCTCCCTCCCAAGACCTCAAAGGCTACCCTTTCCTCTTCCCAAAGACTCATTTTTGACCCCCCTCCCCCTAAAACACTTGGTACAAAACTAACGGGGCCACGCCGGTGTGACCGCGCCTGGTCCCCTTGCTTTGCGTTTCAGCGTTCAGGCAGGTTTAACCTGCCTGAGATTTTTACCCACTTACATTAAACTTTTTTAGTTTTGGTAGGATTTTGAAGGAGACATATCAACATAGTAAAAATTCCTTCATTACATTTATAAGACATAATGTTTTCATTAATAAAATACTCTTCCCTTAAATCCTTGTAAAGGTAGATTTTAAGTTACATTATGTTGTACTGGCCCAATAATGGTTGTGAGCTTACCCAAGTATTTGAGCATTTTACATTAAACCATGTCTTCGACCAGAACCACTAAAAAGGATGATCAAATTGCCAGGTTGGAAGCTGAGAATGCGACTCTGCAGCAGAAGTTGGCGGATTTGGAGGAGAGGTTCGCCCAGATGGAAGAAACACAAGCTTCTGGTGTTGATATAAAGTTGGTAACTGCTGTGTGTGAGAAGGTTTTGAGCGTTTGATACCAATGATGGACAGTTATTTCAAACGCATGGAGGTCCAAAAAGAACATGATACAATGCTGGCAGTTTTTGGCCTTCCAGAGAATGATACGAAGGAACAGGAAAAAGAAAACGTGGGTAATTTATTAAAAACTCATGAATAGTAGTGATTCGAGTGAGGTCATTCAGCCAGTTGAGTTTTTTTTGTATTGGAAGAGCTAGCGACCGCCCTAGGCTCCTAAACCTAGGTTAACCAAGAAACACCTTTGTAATAACGCAGTCTATTTAGGGGGTCGCCTAAGGGATTCCACCAATTTTGACAAAGTTTATGTAAGGCCGTCACTGAATAAATAACAGAGAGTCTGTCAAAAAAAGTTGCTTGGCAAACTTTGGGAGCTTAGAGAGCAGAACAAAAAAATTTCACTTCGGTATTCTGCTGATGGTGATCCCTTGTTGTTCGATATACCCTAAAGGTTTCAAAATAGGATATTTCGCGACTTAATCACCATTATCCAGGGTATTCAGGAACGTCAAATTTTCGTGTAGGGGCGTCCATCTTGAGAAATGATCATGGCCTTCTAAGAAATATGGACACAAGTGAAAAAAAAAATCAAATTGAATTTGTTAATCTCATGTACTTCGAAAATAACATGTTTTTTCTGTGAAATAGTAAATTTAATTGTAGTTTTAGTTATTAATGTTTTTATAAGACCAAAGAACATCTAAAAATCATTGTAGTTTCTCATTTTGGTAAATTTTAATTTATTCTCGGCAAACTCTGATTCACTCGACAGCGTTTTTTAAACTTATGCTTGTGTGTTCCTAAGCCTAAGCGAAACCTAAAAACAACCTAAACTTTTTACGCGCAGTTTTTTGATAAAGTTTAGGTTGTTTTTAGGTTTCGCTTAGGCTTAGGAACTTGCAGGCTTAACCTTCCACGGAAAAGGCGAGTGAAATTTTGTCCAGTGAAACAGCGTTAGCCTTATTTTCTGCTTTTTTAAAATAATATCACACAGATGTGTTACAGCTACAACAATATCATTTGGCAGGTGTTTAACATATTATTCTA
>JASAMX010034056.1:0-18835 GCA_030248175.1 Microlaimidae sp. YZB2_3
GGCTTATGTTGAACCTAATGAAGTTCCTTTTCCATTTTTACCGGGACAATTCAAAATTTCATTTAAAATTCAAATCGAATCTAATAAAAAAACAGATCTTTTAAAAATACAAAAAAATCAATCAATCTATTATTGATTGGTATTAATAAAAATAAAAGAAAGAAAAATAACACTGCTAGTGATTTGATGTAGTATATAAAATTTTGATGCAAGATATTTTGCTATAGACACAAAAAAAATTAAAACCAAAGTCTGTAATGTAAAACCTTCTTGGAGTCTATTGTTTAATTTTCTTTTAATAGTAATGGTTGATTTTCTAAATAAAAAAATTTTTTTCCAAAATATCTCGTTTTTTCCATTATTGTTTGTGGATTTATATAATACCTTCCGGAAATACATTTTCTAAAAAAAAACACCCAAGTAAAGCACTATGCAGCTATAATTCTCTATTTACGACTAAAAAAACTAAATATAAAAATGAAACTTTCGGTACAAAAAAAAGGAAGTTCATCGGACTCGAATTGTATTTTTTTATGTTTTACGGAAATGAAACATTAATAATGACATTATTACAAATCCAATCAAAATTGCACATTTTTAGTGTTTTTAGCAAACTATTTTGACACGGAAAAATCAGAAGTTTTCATTTATATATCGTTTGAAATTCAACTTTCGGCCTAGTATTGGAATTTTACCGCGAAAAAACGATGTCGGAAATAGTCATTCAAGTCGAGATTTGTTGTATTTTTTGAAAAAAAAGAGAAAAAGAAATTTTGTATCCTGCAAAACACGAGTTCTCAACACACAATTTTTGCAAGACGAGAGCTTACGGGCGCTAAAGGCGTATCGTCAAAAACTTCACCGAATTATCACCCGGGGAGCTGGGGCACTATACGCAACGCACACAACACTCCGCCCTGCCAAGCCACTGAAAAATATCGTAGAGGGGGCATTCCTCATGCTGAATTCGTTCGTTTAATTGCTGTTTATTTTCGCTTGTCAAATTGTCTGATCTTATTTTTAATTTCACGCAAGACATCATTTGTCAACGATCATTTCACAAATGTCTTTTCGCCGAAGTGAAGTGAAAGTAAAATATATTTCCATTAAATAAATAAATATCTCGGGCTATAATGTAAACTGAAAATTGTTTTACATACTTGTCATTTTAAAAACTTTTATAATATTTTTTTAAAATTTTAAAAGTTTAAAACCTTTTTATGTTTCACATTTGTGAGAATAACATTATTGTGTAATAAGATTTAGAAAATATATCTCAATGTATAGTGATTACGCAATATTTTTTTTTATGATGGCGCGGGGCTACGGGGCGATTTAGGCCTGAGCGTGCGCCCAACCATAATTAGAGAGAGAGATTTGCAAATGGTTTATTTAATTTTTTACGCCACGAAATGACTTCTAGATTCATAGGGCTGGGCACCACGGTACCAGAAACTAAGTTTTTTTTTTCCCGTAATAAAATCTCCTTATAAAATTTATTTATGAAACAGTAAAATATGTATGTAAACAATATATACTCAAAAATGTTCTAGCTTTATTTCGTTTAGGACTTATGTTAAAAAAACCTTTAAATATAATGCGTTCGTGGTCACAGCACCGTTTTTTTGCACATTCACAAAAGGTTCTGGTTCTTACAGTCTTTTAAAAATAGAACAGGATAAATAAATAAACTAAAAGCATATAAAAAGTTATGAGCATCTTTAAATCGAATTATTGTAAGTAATTTCTAGTGATTACGGTTCTTAAAAAATAACAATAAATGACAATGAAAAGGTAATTCGAATACCTAAATATTTGTCTACATTACGCGCTCTTATACAATAATGGTCTACAATACTTATATTGTAGCAATGAGATTTTCCCTTTTTAAAGCTTTCTAAAATTTCAGTGGGCGGGAAATTCTACGCAAAAAAACGGGACAAGGGGCTCCTACTGTTCGATACATGTTGTTCGCTATTTTTGACCAAAATTTTTGGGTCTTGTGTTCCATTATTCCAAAACTTAACCAAAATTAAACCTCCAAAGTTTTCCCACTGCAATTCCAGTCGGAACCTCAAATCGTCTCGGCGTCTTTCGGTCTCTCTGCGTTCGAACGTGGCGCACGCAACTGCTCGCGGGTAAGTACCCCAACAATCGGACAAACAGCTCGAAAAATAGGGGTGGAGCCTAAAAACATAACAATATAATTTTTTTTTTTAAATAACCTGCTCTTATAATTTTTCCGCATCGGTTAAAAGCTGGCCATATAAATAAGTTTATTTTTTTTAAACATTGTAAATTTACAAAAAAGAGCATATTTTTATGGCCTGCTTCTCATCTTAAATTTTTATTCTACAAAAATACGAAACAAAGTTTCGAAAAAAAGCCTGATTTAAAATTTTTGTTTTGGATTATTAGTTTATTGACTTATTTAAAACAAAGTAATACATAAACGTTATACGAAGCAAAGCTTAGTTGTGTGTGTCAAATTAAATGCGTTTGCCTGCGTTGTGCGTGGAGCATTAGACGTTCAAAATGTTTCTCAAAGATAACTTTTGAAATTATAACATATTACCGCCCTATCTTATGGCGAAAAAAGTTTTCGTAGAATACCAATGTACTTCATTTTCGCTATGATTTATTTTTACTAAGTAAGAAAAAAACATAACTATAACCATAAAAGAATATTTATTATGCTAATTTACTTAGGTACGATCTTTATAATGTGCAAGAGACGAAGCCTGCGCTCCACAAGACGCTTGAAAAATAACTCTGTAGATTTGTATTTTTTAGTAAACAATAGGCATTTTGGAACATGTTCTCAATGTCGGTGATATTTTTTGTAGCCTGTACAAGAATACTCTAAGTAAACAACACGATTAAATATATTTTTCACGTTATTACCAAGACGGCATAGAATAGGCATTCTTGTTGCAAAATGAATTTTTTCGGATATTTTTCATTTCCAAACGTAAAATTTTGGGTGTTCGTAATTTATCTCTTTTTTGCATTCTTTTTGTGGAGATATTTAAACTGTGCCAGCCTATGTCGCTAGATTTTAAATTAATTGCAATTATATTAAAGCGAAAATTTTTCTCAAATTAGTTTATTACGGTTTTTTTTCGCAATAAATAAAAAAATATGTGGTATAAAAATGTAGCAAACATGCTAGCTTTCGCACTTCTGTTTAAGAAACAAATAACCTTAAATTTATAAATAAACTAAATACAGATAAGTCATATTATAATCGTCAGGTACTTTTTCAATTTGAGCGTTCAGGCTTCCCTATAAAAAAGAAGTCGCTATTTCCAATTTACACGTGATTTTCGTCAATTCACATTCTGTATAATTTTTTGATTTGTGAGAGCTGCAAACAAGTGAAGCTTAAACGCTAAATTTAGAAAATATGTTACCAATGTACAAAATACATGTACCTTCAGTACTGACGCCTATATATTTCAGCGCTTATGCCGCCCCATTCTACACTTCTCCTATTGTTGTTACTTTGAGTACACGGAGCCCGAAACGGCTCGTTAGCTACTTTTTATATTTTGCACTTTTTTCTCAACACCTAAAACTATACCTTCGAAGGATTTCCGTAGATCCGGCAACCGTAATACGCTACAATGTATCACGCCACGATGGGTGCTGTCCTGTGGGCTTGGTGTCGCTTTTTATTGTAACTACTGTACCAAAATAGCGCCACTTTACAAACGCAGCTTGTAGCACCAAACTACCGCGCCAAACCAATATTCTACATAAAATCGCTTAGGTTTAGAAATTTAAAAACAATCTTTTATAGCACAAAAATGAAATTAACTAAAAATAAAAGTACAGCGACCAACCCAACCACGCTTTTTGTCTACCTTTTACAGAAGTCTTGGGACTTGGAGACAGAGTGAGGGCGCTGACTTTGAAAGATGTGTGTCAGCTTTCGTCACGGCAAATTTTGGCCTTAACGCGGCGCCAAAAAACCTGAACTCAAGAATGCTTAAAATTATTATTAAAACTGTTACAGTAACCAAAAGGTGTTTCATATACGCTTAATGTGCAAAATAGTACAAATATACAACTGATATAACTTATACAAAAAAATTTTTTGGCTATTTTGTTTTTGGCGAGATATTTAGGTTGCATTATTAACACTTCCAGTAAAAAAACCAATATAAAATTATTATCATATTTTTACACTGAGAGTTTTGTACCACTTGACAACAACACAGGTGGGGCGGGGCGGACAGGTTTTTTTTGTGCGCGTTCTTCTAGAGTGCTGCCATTTTGTCAGTACCACCAAATATTTCCAGCACCAAAAAAAAACGAACAACACCAATCTGGGCGCGAAAAACCTAAAAATACATTTTTAAATTTTATAAATTTTTCTAACAGGCAGAAATCATAGACTTACATACCTGAAATCGATCGTGACTCTTTATGCAAGAGTAACGGGAATTAAGCTATTGTTACCCCATTGGGGGATTTGGGTCAATTCATTCATAAGCGCCAAAATTGCACACAAAACAAAAAAACCCCAACTTGAGACTGGGTATTACTAAAATGTCTATGCATATTTGTGTAAATATGTAACTTAATGAAATTTTGATTTCGCATTATTGTGTTTATAATTAATATTTTAACGTATAATTAAACTGATTAAAAATTCTTTAAAATTGTTTAACTATATGATTTTAACTATTATTAATATTATTCTCTGTAGCTATGGATTAGAGAAGCCTTTAAGAACACAAGAACATAATTAATAATAAATAATTAAATTATGAATTTTCGAGCAAACCAAACTACTGATATGATATTTAAAATTAGCGAAAACTAACAACAAAAACTAAAAACAAGTATAACCAAAAAATTTCCTGTTTTAAATGGGTTTTATTATACTATTTTTACAATAATTTTCTCACGTACAAAAAGGCTTATTTTTTTTTACAATAATTTTTATGTAAATGGGCTTTTTCGTAAAAAAAAACTATAGAAAGAAGTTTGAAGCTTATTTCAAAAAACTATGCAAGCGATTTTGGTTTTGGTTCTTAAAAAGTTAGAGGAAGGATATAAATTTATAAGCAGCTCTAAAACCCTAGAATACAGCTTACTGTTTATTCCATGCCGAGAAATTAAAGCCTCTCAATGTGCTGATTTCAAAAATATAAAAAACTTGTTTGAAACAGAATCCTCAAAATTAGGAAGGTGATTTTTTTGTTTTTGAATAAGTGTGTTTGATTGTTTTTTGAAACACGTGCTGATTTAAAATATTAAATTTTCCTTACAGCTTAATCCCGGTTATACCCCCAAATACCCCCAATTTCCTCGAAAAATGTAATTTTTGTCATTTTTTCACTTTTCTCAAAGTGGACATGTTCTATAATTATTCAGCCTTTTTTGATGCAAACGATTTCAAAGATATGCTTTTTTTTTTTTAAAATTTTCAGTGTGTTACCACCATCAATGTAAAAAAAAATTTTTGAGGCGCACTTTTATTATAATACTCTCATGTTTTATACTATATTAAAAGTCTCTCTCGACACGCTGGACTCAAAAAAAAATTATTTTCAACTCGATTTGATGATGGTTATCATTTTTTACAACCCATATGTACCCCCTAAATTTTTAGGGGGCCTTTTTATTTTATTATACAACCATATGTTTTATACTATATCAAAGCTTTAGACACGCTTATTCTGAAAAATTTAAAATTTCAATTCTCATTCATCGAACCAAATTACGATTTTGACAAATCATAATGCACCCCAAAATTTTAATGGTTTTTTATATATTTATTATAATACTCTCATGTTTATACCATATCAGCTTTAAGAATATGCTTATTCTCAAAAATGTCAACTCGATTCATCTGAACTACCATTTTTAAACCCATAATGTACCCCCCCAAAAATTTTTTAGGGGGTCTTTTTTATATATTCATTATAATACCTCAATTATTTACCAAAAAATATAATTCATTTAATTGTTAATTATTTTATAACCCATGATATACCCCTAAAAGCACATTAGTTGAAAGTTAAAACTATTATACTAATTGTTATTAAAATTATATTTTGGATAAGCGTGTCTGAAGTTTGATATGAGTATAAACATGAGGGTATTATATATATTCATATATAAAATATATATATATTATAATATATATAATATATATATATATATATATATATATATATATATATATATATATATATATATATATATATATAAATAATATATAATAATTATAATATATAATAATATATATGAATATACATAATACTCTATGCTTACTATTAATAAAGCTTTAGATACAGTTATTGCAAAAATATAAAATTTTACACTCATTCACCAATGGTTACCATTTTTACAACACATAATGTACCCCCAAAAATTTTTAGGGGTATATTATGGGTTATAAAAATGGTAACCATTAGATGAATCGATTTGAAATTTATATTTTTGGGATAAGCGTATCTAAAGCTTTGATATGAGTATAAACATGAGGGTATTATAATAAATATATAAAAAAGACCCCCTAAAAATTTTTGGGGGTACATTATGGGTTTTAAAAATGGTAACTATTAGATGAATCGAGTTGACATTTATATTTTTGAGATAAGCGTGTCTAAAGCTTTGATATGAGTATAAACATGAGGGTATTATAATAAATATATAAAAAAGACCCCCTAAAATTTTTGGGGGTACATTATGGGTTGTAAAAATGGTAACCATTAGATGAATCGAGTTGAAATTTAAATTTTTGGGATAAGCGTGTCTAAAGCTTTGATATGAGTATAAACATATGGGTATTATAATAAATATATAAAAAGGCCCCCTAAAAATTTTAGGGGGTACATTATGGGTTGTAAAAATGATAACCATTAAGTAAATCGAGTTGAAAATAATTTTTTTGACATCAGCGTGTCGAGAACTTTGATATGAGTATAAACATGAGGGTATTATAATAAAATCACCTCTTAAGAATTTTAGGGGGTACATTGATGGGTGCAAAAATGGGTAACCACTGAAAATTTAAAAAAAAACATATATTTTTGAAATCAGTGCATCGAGAGCTTTCATATGAGTATAAACATGTCACTTAAAATGAAAAAATGACAAAATTACCATTTTTCAAAATTGGGGGTATTTGGGGGTATGTAACCGGGTAACTATAAAAAATTTTAGTCAAAAATTAATATTTTTTAAATCAGCACGCATAGATCTTTCAAACGAATACAAACACGGCTTATAAATAATAAAAACAAAAAAATCACCCCTTACTAATTTTGGGGGGTACAAAGGGGTCTGTATTTTGGTTACCCGACCATTTAGAACAAGTTTTTTATATTTTTGAAATCAGCACGCTGAGAGCTTTAAAATGATATATTACTCGCCTATGTAGAGGGGCTGTGTCAAAAGTTTTTTTAGGGGTCAGCCATTGCAGTGTCTTAGGGCATCAACATTTTTAAACTAAAATTATAAATTTATATCCTTCCTATAACTTTTCTTTTTAAAATCTTAACCTAAATCGCTTAGCTAATTTTTTTGAAATAAGCTTTGCAAACCTTTTCTATAGTTTTTTTTTCAAAAAAGCCCATTTAC
Organism: Microlaimidae sp. YZB2_3; assembly: GCA_030248175.1. Classification (NCBI taxonomy): domain Eukaryota; kingdom Metazoa; phylum Nematoda; class Chromadorea; order Desmodorida; family Microlaimidae; species Microlaimidae sp. YZB2_3. The sequence continues at coordinate 7,600 of JASAMX010034056.1, forward strand.
ATAAAATTATTGTAAAAATAAGCCTTTTTTGTACATAAAATTATTGTAAAAATGAGTTTTCTTTCGAAATATAATAAAACCATTAAACAGAAATTTTTGGTTATACTTTTTGTTTTACTATTTTGTTAGTTTTTCACTGTTTTATTAATTTAATATCCTATCGTAGGTTGGGGTTGTCGAACTTCATAATTTAATTCTTTATTATTACTTATGTTCTTGTGTTGTGAGAGGCTCCTCTAATCCAGTAGCGGGGTCTGGATAAAAGGGCCAATAATATGCAGATTAATATTAATAATAGTTAAAATCATATAGTTTAAAAATAATTTTGAAGAATTTTTTAATACGTCTTTAATTATACATTTAAAACCTATAAATATAAAAACAATAATACAAATCAAAACTTCATTTAACGCATGTTTACCACAAATACATAGACATTTTAATTCATACCCAGTCTCAAGTTCGTTTTTGTTTTGTGGTCAACTTTGGCGCTTATGTAAAATGATAACCCAATGCAAAGCAAATGGGTTGACAGATTGCATAGCGTCGTTACTCTTGCATAAAGAGTCACAATCAATTTCACGTGACTCTGACTTCTAGACCGGTATGTAAGTATTGTGAATTTCTGCAATTTGCTTAAAAAATTTATAAAATTTAAAAATGTATTTAGGTTTTTGCCAGATCACTGTTTACTTTCGTTTTTTTGGTGCTGAAAATTTTTGGTGGTACTGACAAAATGGTCAGCACTTTAAACGCGCACGGAAAAGACAAAAAATTCTATTCACCGCCCCACCCCTGTGTTGTTGTAGATGCATTCCCTCAGTCGAACCCTCAGTGTAAATAATAATTTTATATTAGATTTTTTACTGGAAGGTGTTAATGCAACCCTAAATATCTCGCCAACAAAATAGCCAATTTATATATAAGTTATATCAGTTTGTATATTTGTACTATTTTTGCACATTAAGTTAATTTTTATATGAAACACCTTTTTGGTTATTGTAACAGTTTAATAATTTTAAGCATTCTTGACCTCAGGTTTTTTGGCGGCCAGTTTAACCAAATTAGCCTTTTTGCCGTGACGAAAGCCAACTAGCACGCATCTTTTCAAAGTCAGCGCCCTCACTCTGTCTCCAAGTCCAAGACTTCTGTAAAAGGATTAGAACAAAAAGCATTGTTTTATTTGGGTATGGTCGCTGTACTTTTTATTTTAGTTAATTTCATTTTTGTGCTATCAAAGATTGTTTTTAAATTTCTAAACCTAAGCGATTTTATGTAAAATATTGGTTTCAGGCGCAGATTGAAGGGCGTGGCCTTTTTGGTGCTACAAGCTGCGTTTGTTAGAGTGGCGCTATTTTTCGTACAGCTTACAATAGGAAGCGACACCAAGACCACAGAAGTCCAGCAGCCTTTCGGGACCATCAGTACAGTAATACAGATTGTCAGTACCGTTGTAGCGCTGTACGGTTGCCAGATCTACGGAAATATTTCAAAGGTATAGTTTTAGTTGTCAAGAAAAAGTGCAAAATATAAAAATTAGCTAACCGGCCGTTTCAGGTCATGCGCTCATGTACTCAAAGTAACAATAAAAAAGTGTATATTAAATCAAGCAGTTTTTAAGCGCTTTAATGGAATGCAATAGAAATCACGTCAGAGTCTAAGTTTGAAGGTACATGTACAGTTTTTGTACATTGGTTAAGTTCCAATAAATTTATATTTCTAAATTTAGGCATTTTAACTTCACTTTTGCTTTTGGGCTGTCACAAATCAAAAATTCCTAGCAGAGGAATATTAAAATTGACAATCACCGTGTAAAAACGGGAAGAGTAAGTGACTTCTTTTTTATAGGGAAGCCTGAAGGTGCTCGATTAGTAAAAAAGTACCTGACGATTATAATATGACTTATCTGTATTTGCAGATTTTCAGCTTATTTATAGATTTAAGTTATTGTTTCTTAAACAGAAGTGCGAAAGCTCACATGTTTGCTCACATTTTTATACCACATATTTTTTTATTTATCCGAAAAAAACCATAATAATTTAAAACAATTAAGAAAATTTTCGCTTTAATATAATTCAATTAATTTAAAATACAGCGATATCATAACAGTAATGTCTACCACAAAAGAATAGAAAAGATAAATTACGAACACCCAAAATATTACGTTTGGAGATGAAAAATATCAAAAAATTATTTGCAATGACAAGAATGCCTATTCTTATGCATTCTTAGTAATAATAACGTGAAAATCATATTGTAAATCGTGTTGTTTACTTAGAGTATTCTTGACAGCTACAAAATATCACCGACATTGACCCTGTTCAAAATGCTTATTGTACTGATAAATCTACAAGGAGTTATTTTCAACAAGCTTCTTATCAACGCAGGCTTCGTCTCTTGCACGTATTACATGCCTGCTAGAGATCGTACCTCAAGTAAATTGACATAATAAATATTCTTTTTTATGGTTATAGTTATGTTTTTTTTCTTACTTAATAAAGTAAATCATAGCCGAAATGAAGTACATTGGTATTCTACGAACTTTTTTTACCGTAGAGTAGGCAGTAATATGTTATAATTTAGAAGTTATCTTTGAGAAAACATTTTGAACGTCTAATAGCTTCGCGCACAACGCAGGCAAACGCATTTAACTTGACACACACAACTAAGCTTTTTACTTTCGCGTATAATATGATGGATTAAAACAGTTTATGTATTACTTTGTTTTAAGAATATGACCATGATAAACTTAATAAATCCCAAAATAAAAATTTTAAATCAGGCTTTTTTTCGAAACTTTGTTTCGTCTTTTGCTAGAATAAAAATTTTAAATCAAGAGCCAGGCCATGATACGAATATGTCTTTGTAAAGTTACAATGTTAAAAAATAAACTTATATTTATATGGCCAGCTTTTAACCAATGTGAAAAATTATAGAGTAGGTTATTTAAAAAAAATTATATTGTATGTTTTTAGTTTGGTACCACCTGCTTTTAATTTTCGAGCTGTTTGTCGTCCAATTGTTGGGTACTTACCTTCTTCGCCCGTCCGTAAATGCCATGTTTGACATACATCCGTCACGTTCAAAACGCCAAGCCGAAAACGCCGACGAAGTTGACCCGACTTTAACTCAAAAATTACAAGTGGGAAACTTAGAGGTTTAATTTTGGTTAACGTGCCAAACACGCCTTGAAAATAATGGAACACAAATTCATTTGGAAAATTTCCTTGCGATATTCGAATAACAACATGTATCGACATAGAGCCTTGTCCTTTTGGTAACAAGTAAAACTTGCACCACTGATTTTGGAAAGCTTTAAAGGGAAAAACCAATTATTACAATATAACTAATTATTAGACCATTATTGTATAACACATTATAATGTGACATGGTTTCTGAATGCTTAGTATCATATTAAATTACCTTTTCATTGTCATTTATTGTTATATTTTTAAACCATAATCACTAGAAATTACTTACAATAATTCAATTTAAAGATGCTCAAAACTTTTTATATGCTTTTAATTTATTATTTATCCTGTTCTATTTTTAAAAGACTGTAAAGCCAGAACCTTTTGTGAATGTGCAAAAAAACGGTAGTGTGTGACCATGACGCATTATATTTAAAGGTTTTTTTTAACATAAGTCCTAAACGAACATTGGAGCTAGACATTTGACTGCTATGCTTTTGCTTGGTGATATTTACTGTTTCAAATAAATAAATTTTATAAATTTATTACACCACATCCAAAAATATCTTATATCCAGACAGAAACTTAGTTTCTGGTGCCTGGTGCGGTATTCTTGGCTAATCAATCTGAAGTCATTCAAGTAGCATAAAAATTAAATAAACCATTTGCGATATCTCTAATTATGGTTGGCGCGGCGCTGCGGGGCTAAATCGCCCCGTGGCGCTCCCGCGCCATCCATGACGAAAAAAATATTGCATAATGCACTATACCGTAAATTTTCTAAATCTTATTACACAATAATGTTATTCTCACAAATAAATGTGGGAAAATAATCTTAAAAGGTTTTAAAGTTTAAAATTTTAAAAAAATATTATGAAAGTTTTGATATAAAATGACCAGTATGTAAAACAATTTCAGTTTTGCATTATAGCCCAAGTATTTATTTATTTTAATGGAAATCTTTACTTTCACTTCACTTCACAAAAACATTTTTAAAATGATCGTTGACAAATGATATTCTCGCAAAATTAAAAATATAAGATCGGACAATTTGACAACGAAATAATTAATTTGACAACGAAATAAACAGCAATTGAACAAAGTCGCGTAAGGAATAATTTGCCTACGATGTGGTTTAATTTTCATGGCCATAGTTGGCACGCAGACGACTGGTTGGTCGTTCCGTGTATGATGTCCAGTTCCGTAATAATGGTGTGCGTAACTTTAGTTTTTTACAATACGCCTTTCAACACCCGTTTTTTACATCTCGTCTTCGGAAAGCTTGTGTTCGGAAAACTCGTGTTTTGGGTGCGATTTTCTTTTTTTTTCTACTCTCTCAGACACCTTACTGGTTTTTGAAACCAATATTTCATACTATTGTTTTGGTCGAAAAAGTAATCAATGCTAAATAAATCACTATTTACTGGTTTCTCTCCAAACCAATATAAACTTTACTACAGTTATGAAATCTATTATTAAGTTTACTACATTTGCTTAAGATCAGTAAATACTAAATGGCATATCCCTAATTAGTTATAATATTTAAGTATTTACTAATAAACACCTACAAAACGCATGATTTTCATTGTTGTTCCCATTTTTAATTGAGATTGGTTGAAAAAACAAAAAAAATGATCATTTGTTTTGTTTTTAAAACTACTTCGAATCAAAATAGTTTAAAAACATTATTGCGTTTACAAAATCAACCGAAAAAAAAACAATAATATATTTTAATGTGCGATTTTTTAAAAACATATTGATGAAAACCAACTTTTGTTTGACATATTGAAAAATTCTACATTTTACAAACAGAAAAAAAATGGCTAAGAAGAACGAACCTCCGGAAAAATTTTGATTTAAGATCGGTTTAGATCAAAGAATAATTATTATTTTTCTCCAAATAAAGAAAAAAAGAATTTTTTTTTTCGAAAAATTTTTCATTGAAGAAAAACGAAAGCGCAAATTATATCTTTAAAACTGAACTGGAAGCATCGAAAAGCGTGTGTACAGGCTTTAACTCCCTGGTTCGAATTATTTTAAAAGCTTCTGCTGGGGAGTTTGAGTTCTTGCAACACCTTATTGTAAAAGGCGTGGTTTTGGATGGGATTTTTATGACAAACAGAGGTAAACATTTTGTTTTTATTTTATTATTTTCTTTTATTTCTTTCTATAGTGTATTTGATAACTGTTTTTAAACATCTTGTCCTACTTTTTCTTTAAGCGGTCTTTAAACGAGAGCTTATTCTACAAAAGGTTAATTTACTGTATACTCACATTATGCATTGTAATCAGTATTACTATCTATTGTTTGTAAATTTTCGTTTTTCATATTGCTGTTATATACTGGAGGTAAAAGGACCAAAACTATAACACTAGCAACTAATTCAAAAAAGAATAAGCTAAGTTATTAAATTACTGTTCTTCGGTCTTAATTTCGTGAAAAATAAATATTCTGTGAATGGTTTCCCAGATTGTGTCGTTTACTGAAATCCAGTATATACGTTACTGGTTTAGCGGCAAATTTTTTAATGGTTGAAAATTTTGGATGGTTTTACTACATTTCTATTATTTGTGTATTTCCAAAACCAGTAAAATGACTGAGAGAGGAATGATCAGATAACAGAATTAAAACTATACTAAGCATAGTCTGTGCATAGTTTAATTCTACTGTTTCATCATTTCATTTTTCTTTTTTTTTCTCTTTTTCTTCCTTTTTTTTTCATCAACAATATCAAATCTGCGACTTAATAGCCGCCAGTATAAAATACAATTCTAACAAAATATCAACAAACATAGCTATCTGAAATGACTTTAAAGGCTCAAAAAGAGCGCTTATTTAAGTCAGTTTTAATAATTTTCTTGAATGCATCCAAAAAAATCGACAGTTACTTGTGATGGGAGTAGATTGTTCCAAGGTGTAACCACCCTATTTGCAAAAGAAAATTTTCTTGCATTAATTCGGCTATCTTCAATAGCCAATTTAAAGGGATGACCACGGGTGGGCTGCAGGTTAAACTTAAAAAAATCATTGGCTTGCAAATTGTTTAAGCTATGTATAATTTTAAAGCACTCATATAAATCAATTTTGTCTCCTCGGTCCTTTAATCTTTCTAAACCTAGGTAATCCAGTCTTTGTTCATAACCAAAAGGTAACAACTTGCATTTATAAAACAACCGTCTAGTGAAATTTTGTTGCACTTTTTCCAAAATGTTTATATCTTTTTGTAAATAGGGGTTGTCTAATTTGTGAGTACTTAACACAATCAACAATATCATTAATATAAATAAGAAAAAGAAATGGACCCAAAACAGAACCCTGAGGAACTGAGATTTTTACAGGAAATGATTTGGATACTGAGTCATCACTTACAATTTTAATTTCCCGCCCAACTAAAAATCCTTTTTATTCAATAAAATTTGGCTGTCTAAATTTTTCAGCGCCTGGTTATTTTCGCTTCTATTTTGGGTCGTCACACTTGACAAAATGATATGGAAAAAGACAAGAGGTTTTTCTTTGACAAGCTGTTCCATTAGTTTACAAGAAAAAGATGTAAGTAAAATTGGACGATAACTTACTTTCAGGCTTTTGGTGCCTTTTTTAAACAGTAACTTTAATAGAGCTATTTTCCACTCAAGTAGTAATTCTCCAAAATCAAAAGACGTCTGAGAGATTTTTGCCAAAGGTTCAGCAATAACCTTATACAAGTGTTTTAAAAAAAACTGGAAAACAGTCAGGTGTTCAAGACAATTTGTTTGGGACCTTTTTTAGGGCTTTAAATACCTTTTTTGTGGTAAATACCATGTTGCCCAACTTCCTAATATTTGGTGGATTAAAATTTTTAAAGTATTATCATCATCAGTAACAACAAAAGCAAAATAATTTCCAAAAAATTCAACTTTTTCAAAGTCTTCAGTTACAAAAGTACCATCGTTTCTGTTTAAACCTCACCATTGTTTAAATCCCCTGAATTCAAAATTTTTGTTTTTTTATTAGTGTTAAAATCTCTAACTTTATTTTTGTATACTTTGCAAATTTTTTTGTACTCTGATCTTGATTTTTCATCAATATTACGCTTATGCCAAAGTTTTTTCTTTTGATTTTGTAGTTTTCTTATATGTATTAGATATTGTACAATTTTTTTGTTGTTTGTAATTATTTTTTTTCCAGGGACATGTCTATTGATTCCTAACAACAAAATATCCTTGAATCTCTGCCAAGCATTTTCTTCTGTGCCGCATTCCTCAAATAAAAATTTCCAGTTGATTGTAGATAAATATAAACTTAGCCAGTCATAATCTGCTTTTAAAAAATCAGGTATGTAGCTTTGAATCTTATTTTTAGGACTGTCAAATATTTTAAGATTAATTTCAGATAAAATAGTGTCATGGTCTGATTGTGAAAAACTGGTCGCAACAGTGACATTATTGAAAATTTTTCTATCGTTTGTGAACAAAAGATCCAGATAATTATTCTCACGAGTTGGTTGTGAAACAAGCTGATACATACAGAAAACGACACCAACAAACCCACATATATAAAAAAAAAATCTAGGCAAACCAAAAACAACCAATTGAACAAGCTCAATAAAACATAACAAAAGACAATATAAAAAACTAAAAAAATAAAATACAAAAAATAAATACACAAAAAACAATACTCAAAAATACAAAAAAACCCCCAACAAAAAAACCCAAAAAATATACACAAATAACCAAACAAAAAAACACCAAAACAAAATATATATACAAAACAAAAAAAACAAAACAAAAAAAAAAAAAAAAAAAAAAAAAAAACAAACAAAAAAAATAAACAAACAAAAATAAAAAAAAAAAAAAAAACCCCACCCCCCCACCCCCCCTACATACCTAGCTCAATAAAAAACTCAAATTAATTATTTTCATTGCGTGTTTGAAATTATTTTATCTGAATACCAATCTACCCCTGGCAGATTGAAATCTCCAGTTAAAACAATGGTTCCTACAAAGTTTTCTGTTTAAGTCCTGATTAGCTCAAATATTAGATTGTCTTTTTCTTTGCTATTACTAGGTTCTCTATAAATACCAATGAATCTCAGTTTAGATGACTTTTGTAGAAAAATGTCAACCGCTACTAGTGCTATTGCATCATACTTTTCTTCCATTTCAACCTCAACTACTCTAAAAATATTTTTTAAATTCTCTATTTTTGATGATCATTTCATTAGTAGTTGTTTCAGTGAGCCATGTTTCACAAATAAAGCAGATATCAACAGCACCATAGATAAGGTCATCTCTTGAAATCAGAACATCAAGCTCGTCTAAGGAGTTAGCAAGGCGTCTTGCATTCATACACAAAATTTTTATACTAGGTATAAAAGCGTTATTTTACTACAATGATGATTAAGTCGCATAATATCCTATTTTGAAACCTTTAGGGGAGCCTTGAGAGTGATGTCGAACAAAAAGGAATCACCATCAGCAGAATACCGAAGCGAAACCTTTTTGTTCTGCTCTCTAAGTTCCTGAAGTTTGCCATGCAACTCCTTTTGATAGACTCGCTGTTCCTCATTCAGTGACGGCCTTACATAAACTTTATCAAATTTAGTGACCCCCCTTAGTCGTCCTCCTGAACGTACAGCTCTATTTCTGATGTACTTATTAATAACTCTTATTTTCAGGAGCCTGGGCCGGTCACCAGCTTTTCCAATACAAAAAAACTCAACTGGATTCTGCTGAGTGACCTCTCCCGAATCGCCACTATCCAGAGTCTTTAATAACTCGGCCACATTCTCTCTTTCCCTTTCATAGGAATCACTCTCCGGAAGGCCAGATACGACCAGCATTGTCTCATGTTCTCTTCGCACCTCCATGCGCTTAAAATAACTGTCAATCATCGGGAGCAGACGTTGCAATACTCTTTCACAGACAGAAGCCACCAACTCGGTATTGACACTAGGAGCTCGTTCCTCCTCCATCCTGGCGAACCTTTTCTCCAAATCTGCCAACTTCTGCTGTAGGTCCGCATTCTCTGCTTCCAGTCTGGCAATTTGATCATCCTTTGTTTCTCTCGGCATGTTGCAGTGGATGACTTAATATTTAATGTAAGTGGGTAAAAACATTAACGTAAGTGGGTAATTTGCAAAAGAGAACGCTCAAATACTTTTAGTAATAAACGTACTTTTTAAGGTCTCTCCGGACAGTTATCTTAAGTATGGAAAATCGCAATTTTTGGCATACAAGATCTCGTGAAATACAGTAATATTTTACTAAAAAAATTTATATGAGTGTTAAAAAGGCAGAAATATCACGATTATAAAGTAAACTTTCATTATATTATTGGAAGTAATTGAAATAATTGATATTAAAAATCAAATTGCAATGAAATTTTTTTTAAACCTTTAAAAATATTTACTCTTCGCTATTTAATAAAAAAATACTTCCAATAGAGAGACACCGTTACCCTTTTTCACGTACGTAAAAATTAAATAGAATACTGTTGTATTTATGGTTTAATATAAAATTTTCCTTGAAAAATGGGGGTTAATTTTTTCAAAATTTCGGTGAAACTTCGATTTAATTTAATTTGGTAAAATTTAAAGCTCCAGATAATATATTTCTATTGAAATTTATAATTTTTGGAAGGCCATAATATCTTTTGTATTTTTTATTGCATAAATAGTTTTGTCGTGCGTCGTGCGTTTTATCGATTTTTTCCGAGGGTTTGCTTATAAATTGCTTTTAGAGCTCATCATCCCATGGTAGCAGTGGCATAGTCGGTTAGCGTGTCGTCAAATTTTTGAAAGGTCCCGAGATCAATTTCCACATAAAACATATTTGGTTATAATTTTTTTTTATTTTAATAATGTTTTTTTATTTTTTTACAATTTTAAAAATTTATTTAACATAAATTCAAAAAATATCATTATTGTAAACAGGATTTGTTGCTTGCTTTTCGCCAATTAGTCAAATTTTCATCATTTGAATATCTTAAAATATTATAATAACCAAAAGTATAATAATTCAAAAATAAGTTGTGTGTAAATAAAAATGGGTAATTTTTGCTCTTTATTGCAATTGGTTTACTACTGAACGCTCTGCAATGAAAACTGTCCGGAGAGAGACCTTAAAAACGGGGTTTTTAGGCAAAATAATAAAATTTTGCTTGATTTTTAGGTTTTGCTTAGGCTTAGAAAAAGATTAGGTTTTTAGTATTCAATAAAAACTTACTATTAAACATAAATTTACTACGATAAGGTTTTGCTTGATTTTTAGGTTTTGCTTAGGCCTAGGGGATATAAAGGTTTACATTTCATAGTTTAAGTCGCAAAATATGAAAAAAAATTGTCTTTTTAAAAGTAAGTTTACAAAATCACACTCAAAAGACGGATTTTCCGAAGACGAGATGTTTACAAGACGAGCTTTCCGAAGACGAGATATTAAAGGACGTAATATAAAAAATGCCGAGAACCCTTGTCTTTTTTGAAAAGTATACAACATTCTCAAAAAACGCCTTAAAATAAATTTTCATAAAATGAGTTTATAAAATTGATATATTGGCGGATTTAATGTTAAAACAGTGTAAAAATATAATCTAAACTACAAATTTGCAGATGACACAAACCGGGTATTCATAAATAATATTCCATCTCGAATATGGGTGCATAAAGTTAGTCTCTCGAGCGAGCCTCTCGAGCGCCTCTCGAGCGCCTCTTGAGAGCGTTTTTAGGCATCTATTAATGACGTTTAATTACTTAGGCAAGTTTTTACACTAAAAACAGTCTAGAACTGCACAAGGAATGCAATTCATGTAAAAGAAATTAATTTAAAGCACTCTAAATCAGTTTTTGCATTGGGTTATTTATTTTTTCGAGAGGCGCTCGAGCGGCTGAGAGGCGCTCGAGAGGCTGGCGGTTTTGTTAATTATTAGACAATTTAAACGATTTAAATGGGTTTTCTTGCATCTAAGGAAAGAAATTAACGTCTAATTTTAGATTAAACATTACTTTAGTGAATTCAGGGCCGATTTTACGATTTTACGACTCAACAATTTTTCCAAAAAAAAAAAA
>JASAMX010034057.1:0-25848 GCA_030248175.1 Microlaimidae sp. YZB2_3
AATTGGCTCTCCAAACAATTTTATCAAAAAACTAATTATTTTAATAAAAGAGTCGCATGAAAATAGTTGTAAATATAAAAATGACAGCAAAAAAAAAACTGCAATTCGCTTTGAAAATTCGCACTACGGGTATAACATTCAGAAAAAACAATAATAAAACCCCCCCCCCCCCCCCCCCCCCCAATTATGAAAATCGTTTCACATTAATCTCTTGGTTTTCTTCTAAAATAAGAATTTTCGAAGCTCCAGAGATTCGAATATAGCTTCAAACATTATCATTGTTTTTTATAAAAAACCGATGGTATAAACTGTGTGTAAAATAACCGCTCTAAAAAATTTCGTGTTTTAGTATGTTTTTTAAACTATTTACGTAGTTTTTTTTATTATTAACTTGTATTATATTTAAAAGAAAAAAAGTTAGATATAATTGAAAAATGAAAAGCGATTTTATGTAACGTTTGCAAATTGCTTCTCTACGTTCCAAACGATTAAAGTTTAATTCAGCTCAGCTCAAAACCCCATTTTAGACCTAAAACTTTACACTGTTTGTGGCAAAAACGCTACTCCTTCTGAGCTCAGTACCAGGGGGGGGGGGACCCTCGTGTCCTCCAGAACCCTCGGGGTTCGAGAACCCCTCGCGCTCCAGTACCCTCGCGTCTTGTTTTCGCTGCTTCCGTAGTAAAAATCGTTGTAGGCGAAAATCAAAAAAATTCTATAACGTGATGTATAATTAGTATAAATTTGAATTATGAGGGACGGAAAATCCCGTCAAGTTCAAAATAAAACTAAAAAAATTATGACAAAACAAATCTACAATGACGAATACGTGTGTTCAAACAAACAAGATTTAACGAAATGAGTGTAAACTATTCTCTCCTCACTGCTCTTAAAAATTCGCAAAAAGGGGGGGGGGGGTCCAGGGGGGGTCCAAATCCTAAAACGTCAGCCCCGGCCGAAAAAAAGTTTGTGTTTCCGTGCGGAGTGTTTATTGCTTTGTTTATGTCACATGCTTCATTATTTTCCCATTATTCAAAAGAAATAACTCAAAAAAAAATTTCACAAAATAATTTATAAAGTGAAATTTTCTATTACCAAAAATTAAAAACTTAAAAGTAAAAGCCTTCCCCCCCAAAAACGAGTACATTGCAAAAAAGCTGGGCAATGCAAAAATGTTTTTAAAATTACTTCTCTGATTCCTTTAACTTTTTTAATACCATTATATAACAATCTAAAGAGGCAAATTTGGCCCAGCGTGGTCCCATGAATATCACAAAACAAAGTAACACAAATTAGGTAGACGAGACCAAATAAAACATTTAGAACCCCCCCCCCTCAGCGCGCTAATACCGAGATTACAAAACAAAGAAACAAAAATTTGGAAAGTGGCCCCCCCCCCCCCCCTCGAGCGCCTTAGCGGAGCGGAGCGCGAGAAAATTTTTAAAAAAAACGGCCGATGGAGACCCCCTAATTTTTATTTCTGGCGAGCCGGAAGAGGGGGTCTAACCCTAAATCCTTTTCTTTGCCGACCCAAAAGGGGGGTTGAGACCCCCTAGATCCCCCGTTCTGGCTACGCCCATGATGAACACAAATGTAAGTATTATCCCTCAATAAAAGGAATTTTTGTAATTTCGGCATTCCATAAACACATCGTAGTTAAACCAAAAAGATATAGTAAGATATATTATATATTATATAGTATTATATATTTTTGGTTAAACTGCTCATTTTTTTATTTAAAAGCGTTTTTTTATGCCTTGCGTTCTTAATAAACAAAAGTTTATTTTTCCGTTACTGCCATAATACCAAATATGACTAATTAACTTCATCGCCACCGGCAATGAATTTTGAATTCAAATATTATAAAATTATTTGATGTAAAAATTTTATACTTAATTAAACCTTTTCTGATTATTTCCATACAAAAATTACGTTTGAAATTAAAAAAAGCGCCGTTCTGGCACGATATTGAATGTTTCTGCGTTCTTTGTCAGCTAAACTTTCTTCCTTCGACTATGTGATCGTTTTTTTTTGGAACCTAAGAATGCGCGCGAAAAATAGAAAGAGTTAAAAAAGGTATTGTTTAAACATTTTTTTTTTTTTTTTTTTTTTGGAAACAGCCTGCACAGTCTGAGTCCCTTATATGCTGACACCTGTAGTTTGCACTTATTTGTTTATATAGTAAACAAAAAAAAAAAAAAAAAAAAAGATACTAAACCTAAATTTAAACCAGTGAAAATCTATCTTACCGATTAATATTCTTGCTTTTGATAGGGTTGTTTCGTTCTCATTGATCTCGGATTTTTGAAGGACTCCTAAATGAAAAAAACTTAAAACAATATAATTTTTGTTGAGCAATGCCAATATTTTTTTAATAATTTTGATTTCTAAAGAAATTTATAATGATTTATAATGATTTCTATAATTACATAGTACTGTAGTTTTTTTTTTTAAAATAGCCGCTTTTTAAAAAATAGTTTAAAAACACACTCCTTCAAGGCGGGCCCTATTTTTTTCCGTTGTAAAATTTGACGGCTTTTTTTTTTTTTTTCGGGTTGCCGCAGAAACTGGTCTGGTGCAGATGCGAGAAGCATCCTCATTTCTTTTTGTTTTTGTGGAAATTGTTATTTGGTACTATGCAATAAGTTTTCGAAAATTCTGTTATTTTTGTTTTTTTTTGTGTTTTTTTAATTCCATTTGCAAAAAAAAATTTCCTCTTTTTTTGTTGCTAAAATAGGTCTGTCTGAACAGATTTTTTAATTAAACTAATTGGCCTGCATAATGGTTCATTTAAATAATTAGTGTTGTGAATAGGTTTAAAAAAGTTTTGACAAATGTTCAATAAATTTATTGCTTTGGTATTTTTCATTTTTGATTTTATAAAATAGAGCTACAATATAATCCGTTTTTTTCGTTTTTATCAGATTTTTTTTAATTTTGTATAAAAGTTTTCCTTTTTTTTTTTGGAATTTAAATTTCGAGAATACTGTCATAAAAATACCCCCCCCCCCTTCCCCCCCCCCCCCAAATAGCTTGTCAGAAATTGCAGAAACAATATTTGTAGTTTTATTTTTCAAAATAACCCAAAAAGTTGTTAAGACGTAAATCTGAATTATTCAGTTTTGCGTTAACAAGCTGCTAAAATTGCAATTTGCATAGAAATTACACAATTTACATAAATTTAATTTAAATTTTTTGAATCTTTAACTGTTTAAAAATCAATTTCCAAAATCCGTGAGTATGGTTAGTTTTACCATCAACCAATTCAGTTCTCAATTTTTATTTGAAACCTAAAACTTAACGAAAATATAAACCTGGAATGCGATTAAGCATAGCGGTAAAACTTGATAAACTGAAACGTAAATAGGCTTAGAAAAATTGTTTTTTTCTCAAGTAGGTGTGTTTTGGCAGGAGGTCTTGTACAAAAAATCGTTTTTTTAAGTAGGTTTTTTGTTTGGCAGTAGGTCTAGAAAAAATTGTCTCTTAAGTAGATTTTTCTGGCAGTAGGGCTCAAAAATGTATTTTAAAGTAGGTTTTTCTTTGGCTTAGCTTTAAGTTTCGGTTTACGAACTTATTTTATGACTTAAGGCTTTAAGACCTTTGTTATGGACGCCGAGTTCTAGGTCTCAAGTTCCCCAGATCACTACGTAAACAGGTATTGTGACTAGATTTAGCCTAAAGCAAAAAAATACAAAGAGTATAATGTATATTAGATGAATGCCTTCGTAATCTTTTTGCGGCAAAATAATTTCGGTGGTGTATTAATTAAAAGGTTTCACTATCGTGTAAATTACAGTTTAACGCATAAGAACAGGAAAAATAATTAAGTTATATCAATTTTTAGGCTAATTCACGTTAATATAAAATAAGAGTCTCCAACACAAATAGAGTTTAACGAAAAAAAAGTTTTATAGAAAAACATCTGGCGTGTATAAGATAAGTAATTAGGTCCGTGCAAATCCTTACCTTTTTGTGTGCCTTAAGGCTGGTTCATACTTATGAAACAAATGTTCTTTTGACAAAGTCGAAAGGACGTTTTTACATAACGTTTATACGATGTGTTTATCCATTGGAGCAAAACCTCCAAAGTACATAAGTAGGGACGTTTTTACATATAGAACTAACCAGCCTTTATTTGTTTTAAAATTAACGTTTCGAAAAATTATGCTACTAAACGGTTATTGCCTGTTTAAATTAATGCACATTGTTAGTTTTGAAATTTAATTTTAGAATAAAAAAACAAAATGATGCAAAAAAAGTTTAAAAAACATAAAAATTAAAATGTTTGGTTTAGTACCCCTACTCGCTGACGATGTGTCAAAACGGAAGAAATCAGTGGAAAATTTCCAACCACCTTGCGGATGCAGCCTTTACCCCGAGAGGCACTTAGGTGGGAAAGGTCAAAATGGAAATCTGCATTTTTGGAAATTTGAAAAGATAGTTTTTATTTAAAGATCCTTCCATGAAGCCGAAAGAGTAACAAAAAGAGGTAAATCAAATAATTTTTTGTCATGATGTAAAAACTTGTTTTTTCAATATTTTTTGTAATGATGTAAAAAAGTTATCAGTTATTACTTTTTTTTTGACTTTATAAATAAAATATTCCTAGCTGACAAAAGTATTATAGGTAGTTTTCAATAAAGGTTTTTCTCTTAGTGTATGAAAAGGCAGTAGCTGGGGGGTAGGGGGTAACCAAAATTAGTGTAATGAGTAAAAGGGTAAACTGTAGACCAGCCTCCCCAAAATTTTTTTGGGGTATACCTCAAATACCCCATTATAGTGTTTTTAGTACTGGGAACCCCAAATTTAAGGGGGAGGCGGGTGTCCGTGGTACCCCCGAATTTTAAGGGGGCTGTCAGCTATAATCGGGATTTTTGGGGGGTATAACCCCAAACCCCTCCTGCCCACCTATGATCACAATCTACCTTTTTCATACACTAAAAAACCTTTATTGAAAACTATTATATTTAATACTTTGTCAAGTAAAAATATTTTATTTATAAAGTCAAAAAAAAGTAATAACTGATAACTTTTTACATCATTACAAAAATATTTGAAAAAACAAGTTTTTACATCATAACAAAAATTATTTGATTTACCTCTTTTTCTGTTATTCTTTCGGGGCTCATGGAGGATCTTAGAAGATGAAAACCTCTGTCTTTCAATTTTCCAAATGCAGATTTCCATTTGAGACCTTTCCCACCTAAGTGCCCTGAGTCGGTAAAGGCTGCATCCGCATCGTTTGGAAATTTTTTAGCCATCGGACAGTCTTCGTTTTGACAGACACATGTAGCAAGTAGGTACTAAACCAAACATTTTTAATTTTTATGTTTTTTAAACTTTTTATGCAGCATTTTGCTTTTTTTATTAAAATTAATTTCAAAACTAGCGATGTGCACTCGTAAAACAGCAACAACCGTTTAGTAGCATAATTTTGGAAACATTTAATTTAAAACAAATAAAGGCTGGTTCATACTTATGTAAAAACGTCCATACTTATGTCCTTTGGACTTTGTCCAAAGGATAAACACAGCGTATAAACGTATGTAAAAACGTCCTTTCGACTTTGTCCAAAGAACATTTTTACATAAGTATGAACCAGCCTTAAGGCACACAAATTTTTAGTGATTTGCACGGACTTAATTACTTATATTATACACGCCAGATATTTTTCTATAAAACCTTTTTTTCGTTAAAGCTATTGTTCAAAATTATTTTATATTAACGTGAATTAGCCTAAAAAATTGATATAACTTAATTTTGTCTCCTGTCTTATGCGTTAACTGTAATTTACACGATAGTGAAACCTTTTAATTGATACACCACGAAATTATTCCGCCGAAAAAATTACGAATGGCGTCATCTGATACACATTTTTATCTTTGTATTATTTTGTTTTTGGCTAAATCTAGTCACAACACCTGTTTACGTAGGGATCTGGGGAACTTGGACCTAGAACTCGGCGTCCATAACAGAGATCTTAAAGCCTTAAGTGAGAAAATAAATCGTAAACCAAAACTTAAAGCTAAGCCAAAGAAAAACCTACTTAAAAGACATTTTTTTATTAAGCCCTACTGCCAAAGAAAAATCTACTTAAGAGACAATTTTTTATTAAGACCTACTGCCAAACAAAAACCTACTTAAAAAAACAATTTTTTATTAAGACCTACTGCCAAAAAACACCTACTTAAAAAAACAATTTTTTATTAAGCCTACTTACGTTTCGTTATCAAGTTTTACCGCCGGTGCTTTGTAAAATTAATCGCATTCCAGGTTTATATTTTCATTAAGTTTTAGGTTTCAATAAAAATTGAGAACTGAATTGGTTGATGACTAAACTTTAACCATACTCACGGATTTTGGAAATTGATTTTTAAACAGTTAAAGATTCAAAAAATTTAAATTAAAATTTATGTAAATTGTGTAATTTATATGCAAATTGATTTAGCAGCTTGTTAACGCAAAACTGAATAATTATAAATTACGTCTTAACAACTTTTTGGGTTATTTGAAAAATAAAACTACAAATAACGTATTGTTTCTGCAATTTCTGACAAGCTATTGGGGAATTAAAAGAACATTAACCATAAATTTTTATGACAGTCTCGAAATTTAAATTATAAAATAAGAAAGGAAAACTTTTATACAAATATAAAAAAATCTGCTAAAAACGAAAAAAACGGATTATATGTAGCTCTATTTTATAAAATCAAAAATGAAAAATACCAAAGCAATAAATTTATTGAACATTTGTCAAAACATGTTTAAACCTATTCACAACACTAAATTTTTAAATGAACCATATGCAGGGCAAGTATTTTAATTAAAAAATCTGTTCAGACAGACCTATTTAGCAACAAATTTCGTAAGAAAGTTTTTTTTGCAAATGGAATTAAAAAAAACACAAAAAAAAACAAAAATAACAGAATTTTCGAAAACTTATTGCATAGTACCAAATAACAATTTCCACAAAAACAAAAAGAAATGAGGATGCTTCTCGTGCTTTAACAACCAGTTTATACGGCGATCTGCTCCACGGAGAAAAAGCCGTCAAATTTACAACGGAAAACTTTAATATTCACCTTGAAGGAATGTGTTTTTAAACTATTGTTTAAAAAGCGGCTATTTTAAATAAGTTTTCTGCAGTACTATGTAATTATAGAAATCATTATAAATCATTATAAATTACTTTAAAAATCAAAATTATTAAAAAAATATTGTCATCTAGACAAAAAGTATCTTGTTTTAAGTTTTTCATTTAATAAGCCTACAAAAATCATCGATGAATCACAACGAAACGACACTATCAAAAGCAAGATATTAATCGTAAGATAGATTTTCACTGGTTTAAATTTAGTTTAGTATCTTTTAAATCATAATAATTTTAGTCCACTCTATAAACAAATAAGTGCAAACTACAGGTGTCAGCATATAAGTAACTCAGACTGTCTAGTCTTTTCCAAAGAAAAACTGGGATTACATATGTTTAAACAATCCTTTTTTAACTCTTTCTGATTATTCACGCGTCTTAGGTCCGAAACGATAATCGCGTAGTATAAGGAAGAAAGTTAGCTGACAAAGAACGCAAAACTATAAATATTGTGCAGCAACGGCGCTTTTTTTTAATTTTAGACGTGTTTTTTGTATGAAATAATCGAAAAGGTTTAATTAAGTATAAAAATTTTACATCAATAATTTTATAATATTTGAATTCAAAATTCATTGCGACTGCCAATGAAGTTAATTAGTCATATTTCATATTATGGCGCTAAAGGTTGTGTAAGCTTTTGTTTATTAAGAACGCAAGATTAAAAAAAAACGCTTTAAATAAAAAGATGAGCAGTTTAACCAAAAATATATAATACTATATAATATATAATATATATTATTATATATTTTTGGTTTAACTACGATGTGTTTATGGAATGCGAAATTACAAAAATTCCTTTTATTGAGGGATAATCTTACATTTGTGTTCATCATGGGCGTAGCCAGGGCGGGGGGTCTAGGGGGTCTAGACCCCCCTTTTGGGTCGGCAAAGGGTAAAATTTAGGGTTAGACCCCCTCTTTTGGGTCGCCAAGGATAAAAATTCGGGGGTCTAGAACGGCCATTTTTTTAAAAATTTTCTCGCGCTTCGCTCCGCTCAACGCTCGATTGATTATATAGTTTCCACTTCCAAATTTTTGTTACTTTGTTTTGTAATCTTGGTATAACCACGCTGAACCCACCCAATTCTAAATGTTTTATTTGGTCTCCACTTCCGAATTTGTGTTACTTTGTTTTGTAATCTTAATAGGACCACGCTGGACCCCTCTTTAGATTGTTATATAATGGTATTAAAAATTTAAAGGATAGGAGAAGTAATTTTAAAAACATTTTTGCATTGCCCAGCTTTAATTCAATGTACTCATTTTTTAGGTTTAAGGCTTTTACTTTTAAGTTTTTAATATTTTGGTAATCGAAAATTTTAGGGTATCAAATTGTTTGTAAAATTTTTTTTTGACTTATTTTTATTGAATAATAGGAAAATAATGAAGCATGTGACATAAACAAAGCAATAAACACTCCGCGCGAAGCGCGAATAATTTTTTTAGCCCTTTTATAACGTTTAGGATTTGGACCCCCCTGGACCCCCCCCCCTTTCGGAAATTTTGTTCAGGGTTGGACCCCCCTTTCTGAAATCCTGGTGTTCGTTTGTTTTTTGGTTTAATATGCTTTAAAAACTTTTGTAACTACAACTGTGATGAGTACGGAAACTAATATAAAAAAATTTATAGTTATTTTAGTAGACCGTAAGTATCGGTCAGCAACTATAATATAGATAGTTTTTTTTTTCATATAAATCTTTAAGTTTTCTTTATTTAAAGATTTTTTTCAATAGAAGTTTAGAACAAATAATGTTTGGAATTTCAGGAATTTCTAATATTTGTAAACAGCACAGCTTAGATTGGGTCTTTGTTTTAAAGGTGAGCATTTTTCGCGTATTTTTCGATAAAAATATATCAACAGAAATATTTCGTTGGCTCACTTTTAGACGATAACATTAAAAACAAGAAAGAACATTCTTCCGCAAAATTAAAATTAAACTTTTCTGAAGAATAACATTTTTCACAGATTTTTCACAAAACAAAACTTTGCGAAAACTAAATTTCTTAATATTTTTTAGTAAGACACCGCTTTTTCTCCGCAAAAAGAAAGAGAAATATGAGAAATCCCAGTTCCGCTATGCGGGGGTGTCACCTGTTAACTTTTTTTAAACCCAGAATCTTAACGCATAGTGACTACGCAACAAACTGATTGTCTAAAATTATGGTGAACAACCTGCAGTGTTATTTAGGATAGAATTATTTGTAAAAAGTTTAAAAAAAACCTTTAGACAATATTTTAATTAAATATACCGGTTATCTATAAATAATTTTGTTTGTGGGACAAAAAAAAATAAATTATTGATAGAATTCAAAACAACAAAACGTCCTGTTTAAACATTCGGTTTTTTTAGTTGTTTTACGGAGGTTTTTATATTTTTCATTTACATTAACAGATTATAAACAATTTTACTTCCATATTTGTAATTAATCTGTCTTCAAAAAAGAAACATAGATAATGGGCTTCAATTTTACAATTTTGTCCTCTACTTATTTAAATAATATGAAAGGTGAATGTGTCGTGTTTCTGAAAATTGATATCAGCATATTTTTCTTATGTCTAGAAAAAATAAACGAAACTGGAAAATACAAGAAAAAAATATTCTAATACATACAAACAAAGAAAATAAAAAATTTCTTAAATTTCGTTTTGTGTCATAAAAAGCCAAAAACCTAAAAAAACACTATGAATTACCATAGTAAAACAAAATAGACAATAAACTGTTTTGATATATCTGCATTGTCTTTGCCGCAGTAATTAATTGACTTAATTTTGGTTCTATTAGCCATTGTTATTATTGGTCAGTTAAAAAAAAGTTTTTCCAAAACATTGTTGGACTTCGGGCTTATATATAATTTTTAAACGGGTGATTCAACAAAAGAACAAAACAGGTATATATTTGGGAAGATACTTTAGGAATGTAAAAAAACTCAAGAAGCGCTGCAATTTGAAAAAAAATACAAGAGTCTCGACTTTTGCACCGATATATAATACAATGGGTTAATTTTCTTTTAAAAAATGAGAACAACGGTTTAAGGAGACTCCGCGGCTCTGGAAGCTTTGAAGACGGATAAACAGTTCGGTAAACAGCGCTAACACGCGTCCCGACTACGAGGTGAGAGTTGAGGCTTAAAAACAGAAAAAAAACACACTGTCGATTGGCACTTGACGGCTTAAATCCGCGCTGTATGCAAACTTCGGTAAGCGAAA
The DNA here is from genome assembly GCA_030248175.1 of Microlaimidae sp. YZB2_3. Classification (NCBI taxonomy): domain Eukaryota; kingdom Metazoa; phylum Nematoda; class Chromadorea; order Desmodorida; family Microlaimidae; species Microlaimidae sp. YZB2_3. The sequence goes on from JASAMX010034057.1 coordinate 10,355, forward strand.
AATTCGCAAAACGCAAAAACATGCTTACGGTTTCATACGGCATTTCATATGACACAAATGACAATAAACTTCTAATACTACAAGTGTATTTGGGTAAATTTTATTATTTATTAATGAATTAGTACTGCTAAAAAAAACCTAAGCGAGCAAATAAAAATTAGCATACAACTTTCATCACCTCTTTTTTCAAGCCAAGCTTTATGTGCTAATTTCGGTTTTTTTTACTGTCTGTATAATAATGAAATCTGTCAGAGTTACAATAGCTAAATTGAAACAAAATATATTTCTTAAAACATTTTGTTGTTTTCTGAAAAATTATTTCGAAAACAAATAGTAAAATAGTATTATTAATCAGTAAGATTAATGTGAACTTTTTTACAGCACGTTGTAAGATTTATATCGTATTTATTAGTATAATTACTTTTAAAACCACGAGAATCCTAACTAAATGGAATTTGTTAATAGTGGATGAATTTTGATAAAACCTTACAAAATGAAGTTTTGGTAGCCAAAAATTTTAAAGGTCCAAAGTTTGTTAAATTTTAACCAATAATAAATTAATATGAGTATTTTTTCGGAATTAAAAAAAGTTTGGCTACGGGAGGTTTTTTTGTACAAAAAAGTTTAATGAAGAACAAAATTTATACAATTCGAAAAAATTTATACAAAAAATTATAAAAATAACTTGGTAGTTTATTGTAATTGTAACACTATCCTTGAAAAATGCTCTAAGAATAGAGCAGGTAAAAGGGGCGATTTTTCACCGGGCGTGTGTTTAGACAGAAAAGATGTGGACTAGTCTGAGATGGACATTATGTGGACTATAGGAAATTTGCATTTGGTTTGGCCAGCTGCTCACTGAATAAAAATTTCTACCATATGATAATGATTTGTTTATACATTGATCTAATCACACAGCACTGTTGCATTTTTTTAGCCTGATGAAATGACAATTGAAAAAATCATACTCACAGCAATCTATGACAAGCGCGAAATCGCGTAAGACAAATATAGTCTTCTAATTTTCAATTAGAAGACTATATTTGTATGTGTAAGAAACAACTATAAATTTGAAAATGTGGCGATTTCGCGCTTGTCAAAGATTGCTGTGAGTATGATTTTTTCAATTGTCATTTCATTAGGCTAAATAATGCAACAATGCTGTGTGATTAGATTAATGTAAAAACAATTCATTATCACATGATGAAAATTTTTATTCAGTGTGCAGCTGGCCAAAAAAAATGCAAATTTATTTCCTATAGTCCACATAATGTCATCTCAGACTAGCCCATATCTTTCTGTCTAAACATACGCACAGGGAAAAATCGCCCCATTTTTCTGCCCTATTTTTAGAGCATTTTTCAAGGCTAGTTTAACAATTTTTTATCAAATCATTGAATTTAGAACAAAACTACAATTTTTTAAGGACTAAAGTTAATTTTTGCGTATTTTGTGAAAAGGTTGGAATTAAAAAAATTTATACATTTTTTTAAACAAAAGTTGCATACTTTTCGGTATATTATATAGTTTTGGTAAAATGTGCGTCTTTTTAACAAATATTGAGCCGAACCATATATTATGATGAGCGTGTTTTAAGGTCGAATTTTGTGAATGTAAAAATGTTAGACTCTAATAACAAAATTTTGAACGCTGTAAGTCGGACGATTTAACTGAGCACGACTGTGGGGAGAAAGACTAATTTTATAGCGCAGCGAACAGTTGTACACAGTAAAATCCACCCTCACGGAATAAAACGGATAAAAATAATAATCACGTTTTGTATTTATTATAGAATGTTGCCGAGAGTACATCACAACAATTTATATAACCTAAAATAATTACTTTGTTTTGTATTCTTAGTGTCACCTCGTCTAACATTAAATCAAAACATACCAAAAAAAATTTTGAAGGTTTTGGGTTTTTAAAAACCAAATTGTAATTTTTTTAAGAAAATTTTTTTATAGAATTTAATTAGGTATCATTTTAATAAATGAAAAAAAAAATTCAATAGCTTTGGACTTATACACTTTAAATTCAAAATTACTAATTTATTTAGTTTTAAGTCGCTTAAATTTCTGAATACAAATTTTTATCTTATAGTTGTTTCACTAAGTTTAATCGACACATGATTTAGAAGCCAGTAAGTATTTAAAAGCCAGTCAGCCAGATTTAGAAGCCAGTAAAGCCCTGTGCGTTTTCTCCTTTATTTACATATTTATTAAATTTTGAGTAATTTATAATGTACAAAAAATACTACTCACTCACATTACATAGTTTTTTGATAAAATTTATAATTATGATCTAAATAAATAATACCATCCCAGTCACCAATCATTTTTCTGTTCAATGCATTGTGATTAGATCTTTAGTATCGTGCATATGTGTTTTGTGAAAACAATCAATGTATTTTTGTAATCAATATCAAAAATATACAATTATGTGAACCAAAATATTTGATTTGATGATTTGATTTAATTCTCTAAAATATTTTTTTTGTTTCATGTCGCGTAAACAATCTTTTACGTCAAATATACATTTGCTTAAATTTTGGCTCACATTGCTCAAACTAAAGTTCATATCATCATGTTTCTGCTGTACATTCTTTAAGATATTTGTTTAAAAGCAAAAATCGGGAACAAAAATATAACATATTGTTTAATTTACTTGTGTTATTTAACTATGTTTTTCAATATACAAAATAATTGTCTAAAAAATTTATTTGTTATGTGCCATAGTAATTGTAAATTCAAACGAAATTGGGAAGTGTTTTACAATAATTAAAATTATTTTAATAATTTAGTGTATGTATGTAAGGTATGCTAATTATTTTTTTAAAAAATCTAAGTAAAAACCAAAATACAACAAAACAAGATTGTTCTAATTTATAAGAATAAAAGAATATTTGTCACGACACAATATCAACAGTAATAAATTCAAACATAAAAAAAAACAATTAAAAAACATAAAATTAGTAATAGATTGTCCGCGAGGAAAAAGTAGTTTAAAAATGAAGACAAATGCGAAGGATAAAACTTTTATTCTGTTAAAAACCATGTTCTAATTGAAACGTTTCGACAATACCGTTTGTCATTATCAATCAGCTAAAATATAGAAATATGTGAATAAAATTTTTAAATACACAAAAAATGCAATGAAACATTAAATTACATAAACAAAAGTTAAAATGAATTGGGTTCTAGAAACGGTTGATACATTTTTAAAAAATTTTAAACTGGGAATGGAATAAGAATTTAAAATTTCGTAAGACAGCAATTTTTTTGAAACTAAAAGACTAAATTTAAAACAAGAAGTTAGGCTAAAGAAAGAATTTTAGTAAAAAATGATAAAGCGATGGTAATTTTTAAGCTACGAATAAATAAATAAAATAAATTTTAAAACATGAGAATAATAAGAAAACGCGTAAATTTTGGTAGGGTTGGATAGGAAAGGATAAAGGGCACATTGTAGGAGATAGAAGGTAAATAAAAAAGTTACAAGACACTGGGTCCGGGGATAATTGTTTGACGGTTAACACGGCGCGCAGCGCGCCGTGTTAACCGCAAACCCCCCCTCTTCCTCTCCCCTAACATGAGTACCAATGTGCCCATCACCCCCCTTGCTCTCCTTATGTCCAACCTTTTTACGCGTTTCTTATTATTCTCGTTTTTATTTATTTTATTTATTCCTAAGCTTAAAATTTTCATCGCTTATCTTTTTACTAAAATCTTTTTTTAGGCCTAACTTCTTTTTTAAATTTAGTCTTTTAGTTTCAAAAAAATTGCTGTCTTACTAAATTTTAAAATCTTCTTATTCCATTCCCAGTTTAAAATTTTTTAAAAATGTATCAACCGTTTCTAGAACCCAATTCATTTTAACTTTTGTTTATGTAATTTAATGTTTCATTGCATTTTTTGTGTATTTAAAAATTTTATTCACATATTTCTATATTTTAGCTGATTGATAATGACAAACGGTATTGTCGAAACGTTTCAATTAGAACATGGTTTTTAACAGAATAAAAGTTTTATCCTTCGCATTTGTCTTCATTTTTAAAAAACATAACTTTTAAAAATTTATATAACCATAAGTGTTTTCAAGACAAAACGTACATAACTAGGTTTATCTTAGTGTTTTGAGAATAATTTTGAAAATTTATAACTCTTTAATAAATAAGTTTAACTAAAAACAGAAACATTATTTGTTTTGTTCAGAAACCACTTAAATATACAACTTTTAAACACTGTTGATGAAGAGAAGCAATATTTAACTGGAAAAGAGGTCAACTTAGCTTACTTAGTGCTTAACTCAATTAAGAACAAAACGTTTTTACACAAAAACTTGTTCTTTAAAAAATTATTTTATAAAAATTAAGTTAGAAGTATAAATTAAAAACAAATTCAACTGTGATATATTTTTAAATTAATAATGATATTTTTATCACTTTTGATTGCATTCAATTTTTTAGCTGGTCTCTAAATAAAAATGATGCCATGGGTACGGATACGAAAAAAATTGAGTCCGGTTTTCACGAATTGTACAGAATGAAGTACAAAACTCTATTTTTGTGCATTTTCATAAATTTTACGGTCAAAAACTGTTTATAACAAAATTTATTTTAATTGTATACTGCTGTTTTAACTCTGTTACCCCAAAAAATATTTAAAAGAAATTTAGTTTTTTTTTTATTTAGTTTAAACCTATACTTAATTAAAATTGCTACACGATGATATGTTTCACTACGTTGAAGTGCTTTAATATATTAGTCTCACCTAACACATATAGATTTTATAAATCGTCGTTAGGTCGGAAAAATGAGCCACAATTCGTATCAAATACATTCGACTGTGACTCATTTTAGATTTCTAATGGAACCTAAAGAACGCCAGAAAGAGTCATAGTCACGTGTATTTTATAATGACAGTGGCTCATTTTGTAGCTCAGTAGTAACTACGAAATACTAAGTTTTGTTTTCTGTTGGAAATACATATGTATGGTCATGTTCAAACTTCAATATTTGTCCTCTGTTCAGATATCTTTTTTGGACAGTTTGCATATAAACTCAGTAGTTTTAATTTATTTATACGTAGTATTTTTACAAAAAAAATTTATGAACTGTTTTTATTCAATAAAAAAAGACAGGATAGAATGAATTTGGAACAAACTTTCGACTTCATGTGGATATCAATCATCATTTTGACCTAACTGAAAAAATTTTATAAATGGAGCAAACAAAAACTAAAATTTAGAAATTGATTGATTATTTCCTATATACATATACGTATGTATTATTTTTATTTCTTTTGAATCAAAAGGTGTCACACTAGAAAAACTAGAAAAATATATAGTTTTTTGTTTTAAAAAAATATGCACTATACATATTTTAAAAAGTACATACAAACGGCAGCATTGCTTTATAAAATATATAAAGACAGACAATATTTTAATAATATATTTTGTAAATACTTTTAAAGACGGTTCGGAGTTGTTAGAACCGCAAATAAAGAATTTGGAAACGTCGAAAAATTTTGGAAACTTGTAAGTTCCAAATTAAAAAAATTTTTTGGTTTAGATTTATATAAGCTTAGGTAAGTTTTAGTGACTTTTGTTTTTAGTTCCAAAGTTTCTTATTTTCACATTAAATTCAGCTCTAAAATTTCCAAACTAAATTTCGGCTCCACTGACCCTAAATTATAAAAACATAATTACAATGTATATGTATATTGTAAATTATGTAAAACAGCTAAACTGTTTTTTTAAAGTATACGTATGCATAAAAAATATTTGTACGTTTGCATATCGTTAAAATCTACAAATACAAAATTCAACTTTCATTTTTCTTTTTGTATTTTTAATTTTATATATATTGTTAATAAAATATGCTGTTACATTTATCAAATATAGTTTATTGAGTACAATTTTATAAAAGTGTTTCGAACTTGAATAATTTTAACAAATATACATATACCAACATACTCTAGAGGAATTCATACCAAGTCAAAATCGGTTTTATAAAATGTGAAATACAGAGCATTTCCGCTTTCTTCAAATTGAAATTTTACCCAAGCGGGATAAGATAATGGCTTAACCATTCAAATTCCCGTTATATGCGGAAGCAACAACTGACACTTCCTCGTACATAGCGAACAAAATTTTTGAATGTAGAAGAAAAGTAAACAAATTGTTATGAGAAATCAAAATAATAATTTTTTATTAGTATATTCATAAATTAACCTTTGTTACATCGTTGTTTTTTTTACTTTTAGCTATGGGCAAAAAAATAATTGAAAAATAAGAATTAAAAATAGTCATTTGTATTGCTACTAATTAAATTTGTATTTAATGCTTTACTTTTTAAAACTTGTCATAGTAACTAAAAAGCAGTTATAAAAAAGCCGTTACATCAAAATGAACCTCCTCTAAAGTTGGTGTGGCCTTCAAAACCTTTAAATACTTTTGCCAAAATATTCCATACGGTAAAAAATAAAAAATCTGTAAGCAAATGACGATGACTGGAATGTAAAATTAGGTTATCTCAAAAACGATAAACTAAGTTTTACGAATGTGGTGTGGGTAAGGGCTGGTTCATACTTATGACAAAACGTCCTTTGGACAAAGTCCAAAAGACAATTTTATAAAAGCCAAAACGTCCTTTGGACTTTTTCCTTGGAACGAAGTATGAACCCGACTTAGAATTTGTCCTTTGGACAAAGTCCAAAGGACAAAATCCAAAAGGAAAAGTTCAAAGGGAAAAGTCCAAAGGACAAAAGTATGAATACGTTGTCCTTTGGATTTTGTCGTTTGGACTTTTCCCTTTGGACTTTTCCCTTTGGATTTTGTTCAAAGGACAAAGTCCAAAGGACAAAAGTCCTTTGGACTTTGTCCAAAGGACGTTTTGTCATAAGTATGAACCAGCCCTAATACGTTCTAACGTAATTTTGGTAGGAACTGACCTTTCGGCTTTTTATAACCCTTTGGTATTCTTTTCGCTGGAAATCCGCAGAAAGGATTCCGCGTCATTGCTGCTCAGTGTTAAACTCCGCGTGCCGTTGACGTCGGGGCGCGAAGTTTAACATTTAGCAGCGCTGACACGGAATCTTTTGCGGAATTCCATCGCTTTTTGGACGAAAACAAAATAAAATGGTTGAGGTTAAAAGCAGTGGCCGGTTGCTACAATAAAATAGATTTCTAACTCTTAAAATAATTTCTACCCAAACCGAAACAATACAGGTTTCATGAAACCAGAAGTATTAATGAGCCTAGTAAATTTATACATAATAAAAGATATATTTAAAATTTTATTACATTTTAGCTGAATTTAAGGAGTTACGTTTAGGCTTAGATTTACTTAGAATGCAGGAAAAATACAAAGATATACTGAAATGCTCTAGTGAGCTGATTATTTACAGAACAAACTTAATTTACTCGATAAAAATAATATATAAAATCATACAACAAACAAGGCATAGAAGATAAATATAGTGCAAAACTTATATGCACGAATGGTAAAACATCTATATTTCACCCAAACACGATAACCAATTTTTAACCAAACACTACTAAAACTAAAATAAAAAAACTATTACATAATAATATACCTACAAACTATGGCGTTTCGGGCATAAGTTTAAGACGCCTCCGTGCTTTATAATTTCATTCTATTTTTATTTTAATTTAGGGTTTAAACTAAGGTTTGCTAATGTTTATTAGTAGTACAGGAGATATTTGTAATTGTTTTTTAAGTTTTAAGCTTAATTCTAGTGTTTAGACAGCTTAAGTTTTCAATTTAGGAGTTAGACTTAGGTTTCGTAATATACTGGAAACATTTATAATCATCATAATTTTTTTGTTAAGAAAAACTCACAACAGAAATGGGGACTTTTTTTGACAGTTTGATTTGGAATGTAAATGACAATAATAAAAACTTGTTAATTTAAAATTAATTTAAAAATTTTTCTATATCAAAATTAAAACAAAAATTATGTGAATATCAGTTAACTGCTTGTTTTGATGACAAAATTTGCTAAAAACAGACTAACTTGTGATAAATTGCTAATATGTGGCAAATCAGTCTCTTTATTGCTAAAATAGACTTATTTCTTGTCTTTCAACTATTTGTATCTTTTATTTATAATTTAAAATTTAATTTTATGAATAAAATAAACATTAAGCGGTTTCGAGAATCAGAATTGAACAAATTAATCAAATAAAATTTAACAAAATTTGAACAATGTTATCTAAGTAGAGACCATTTTCGAAACGATTCGGCTAATAGTGGACTAGTGTTTAGTTTTATATTTTTAATTTTGTTAATAATGAACTCAATGTACTAATTTTGATATATTTTAGTTAAAACAGAAGTATTTCTGAAAATTTCAATTACGTAATATAAAAGCAAGGTACAAGGTCTTTAGATCCACAAGCAGGAAGCTTGGAGCCGTCAAAATATTGTCAAAATTTAAAGCCATAAGCAATGGGAACTTAGAGTTTTTAAGAAAAAAATTGGTTAGGGTTTAGGTTTGTGCTTCGCTTAGGCTTACGTAGGTAAAGTTTTAGCGATTTTTACGGTCGGCTCCAAGTTCCCACTTACGGCTTTAAGTTTTTTTTTGGCTCCAAGATCCAGCTCTAAGTGCCTTCGGCTCCATCGACCATAAATCAAAAGCAAAAGTGATGAATCGAATTTACATATTCTGGATAAGGATTTTGACAAAATTTCGAAGGAAAAAAACTTAGATAGCTAAAAGTGTAATTTTTAAATTTCTTTTAATAGTGACTAGCAATCAATAAATAAACAATTTTACTGAAAATAAAAAATTCGGCCAAGGTGTCGTTTTTTTTCGTCTGTGATGTGTTTTTTAAACTAGAAACCAATATTTAAATTAAAAACTAATTAAATTAAATAAAAATTTTAGACCTTTTAAATGTATAAAAAAAGTTTTTAACTGACCTCCGTTTCAAACCGGAGAAACAATAAGCCACACAAAAAATACCAAACACCACAGCCTATACTTTTTTTGTAAAAATAGTTCTAAATTGTTTATTATTGTTAGTTAAAATCTTTTTAAGTCTTTTTAGATATTTGCACAAAAATTTAAAAGTGCAAAATTATTTGAAATTTCAAAACTTGAGTTAAAGTAGACGCAACCAAATTTAAACAGCTACCAAAACTAAAAGTAATTGAAAATCTGTTGCCTTGATTGATTTAAGTAAAAGTAAAAGTGACTTTTTATAACACTATTGGACTGATCCTTGGGGAAGTCTCACAACAAAAATACTTTTATGTTCTGAGAAAAAGATTATGGAAACGCTTTGTCCGTGTTTTATTTCACACGCAAAAAGTTGCTCTGTTTTTTTTTGGTAAAAATATATTTATGCATCAAAATCTACCAGGATAAAGGTGGCAAATTAAAAAATTAAGCTGATTTAAAAAATGAAACATAAATGTTTCCAATATTTTACGACATTAATGTAACATAAAATAAGATGATATCAAAAATAATCCCTCTAAATATTGTTTAAACAGCTTACCGTTTTACGGAAGAATTCCATTATGCAATCGTTTTTTTTTTGTTTTACAGCAAAAAACCACAATCTTCTGTCACTAAAAAAAGCAAAATTATTTTTGTGTTCATTTATTCAACTATTATACAGAATTTTCCTTTTTACAAAATAAAGCTTCCGTGCTTACGTCTCCATGCTTAAGCTTTAGAAACTAAACCTAATTATTTTTAAAAAAGAAGGCATTTTCTTATTTCATGCGAGATTTGACTTACACATAAGCGAAACACTAATTAATTACGCTGGCTAAAAGTTTAACGTCTATTTGGTTGTTTTTTATTGCACTCAAAATCAATTATATGTATCAACTAACATTTGTACAAACAAGTTATGCAGTAAACATTATATTGAGCGATTATATTTCGCCCGCGGATGGGCCGATTTATGCAAAAATCAAAAATAATATTATTCGCCAAAGATTACTGTAAGGGTTGTGTATAATTCTTTTTTTAATGCAAAAAATATATCAAGTTAAAGTTTTTTGATACTTTGCACATATTTTTTAAACACAAAATAAAAAATTTGGAAATTCTGCGAAGACATATACTAAATTAAACAATTTTTAGTCATACTATGTATACAGCAACTGCTATTTTTTTCCTAAAAAGCTCTAGCAGTTAAAAATTTCTTGTCCATTTTGTTTAAAAGGTTTTTAAAAAAAATTCCACATTATTTCTTAAAGTTATAATCTCGAAAATTTATTTATTTTTTTGTCCTCCCCCCTCCTTTAACTTTTAATAAAGTCATACATCCAGTTACATTGTAATTTCGATATATATTAAAAATGTGGGGACATGACAAGACTCAAGCTTTTGCATAAGTTTTACCTTTGTACATTTTACATTTGGGTCGAAATTCACAAAGAGGGGTGTACCCGGGGTATACCCCGGGTATGTGTATCCGGGGCTAGCCCCCGTATAAACTACGGTATCCCAGGATAAACTACGGTATATCCGGAATATGCCGTAGTTTATCCGGGGGCTTATCCGGGGAAACCATAGTTTATCCGGGGGATAGCCCCGGATACTCATACCCGGGGTATATCCCGGGTATACCCCGCTTTTTGGATATCGGCCTTGAAGGTCCTTGAAATTCTAACAAGTATAATTTGCATCTTATTGTTTATATATAACTTATCATTATGTCTGTATAGCTGTACAAAACAGCTTAACACTATTTTTTTCACAAAATTTTTTCAACAAAATATCTCCAGTGGTTCAAGAGTTATGAACCTTTAAAAATGGCGTTTTTCGACAATTCTGTAAGTGAAAGATTGCTCAATAAGTATAACAATTTACGTTACAAATTATGCACTCAATGAAAGCGGCTACTTTCTATTTGATACCTTGAACGTTAAGATTGATGGCGTATTTGTCAAAATATTGAGTTTCCCGTACATAAAACTCGTGATTTTTTCGTTAAAAACACAAAACGACAGCAGCGATTTTATGAAGTTTGCCCAACGTTTTTTTCTTCATTTCTTGTTTTTAGCGAAAAAATTGATGATTTTTGTACAAAAACGCAATATCTCCACAAGTACTGCATTAAATGTAACGATAAAGGTATGAAATTAAAGTAGAAAGTAGCCGTTGTTTTGAGTGAATAATTTGTAATTTAAATCGTTAAAATCATTCAGGAATTTTTCACGTACAAAATTGTCGAAAAACGCCATTTTTGGGGGGTCATAACTCCTGAACCACTTTGTGGGCTATTGGGGGCAGAGGTAAGGTTTTTACAACAAATTATCAAAATCGAAGACAAAAAGTTTGACTCCGCACCGCACCTTTAAGCGTTGTATTCATGAAGAACGTGATCTAAAATATTTGTTAAAATAAATTAAATTAGTCTTATAGAAAAAGATTAGAGACAACGTTTTTGAGAATTAACGTTATGCTGTCCTATGAAAATGCAGCGGCACACAAAAAAGACAATTGCTGCAAGAATGTTTCAAAAAAAAAAACTGCTTTGAAGGCAGTTTTTAAAATGTTGTCAAAAATCATGGACGAAATCAATCGAATCACGTTCGCTAATGAGAAAAAAGTGAATTTCTAGTCTCAAATTGACAATTTAGGCAAATTACACCTGACTGATCTTGATAATTTTCAATATTAAATCAAAAATTTCAAGGAGCATTGTCACAAATCAAATTTCTATAACGCCCTGAATAGACTTCCTTGGTGCAAAACCAATTTACCTAAAATATAATATTTTAGCTTTCCCAGACCAATTCTACAATATTTATAAATTTGAATATAATCGGTTCAGTAACAAAAGAATTGTACCTGTACGATCCCGGCGTTATAGGAATTTGGTTTGTGACAGAGCTCCTAACAAGAAAGCAATAAAAGTTTCGAATAAAATTTTTAAATATTAGAAATTAAATTTTTTTAATGTATTTGCTGGTTTCTTGTTTAATATAGACTAAACTCGAATGCCACCAGGAAGCGACATTACTTAAACACTGAATGTTGTTGAAATAATGCCAGCAGTTCATTCAAATCGATTTCCAAATACTTAAAATAGTTTAAATAAAAAATAAAAATATACCATTTTATATCTGAAAACGTCATTTATTGTGCAGAAAGACATTATAAAAGCATGAAAAAATTACTTTCTGTCATAATATATGTTTTTCAACTATTTTTTATATTAACACCTTCATATAGAATTAGGATTTGGGCCCATCTAAATACAAACTGAACTGATTCAGTTGGCTACGTTTAAATTAAAACGAAATTCGAAACATTCCATTCAATCTTGCTCTAGCTGTTTTTTTTGACCAACGGCCGCGTAATAAAATTGCTTTAAAATACAATAAGCATTTCAGTTATTGTTTTTTAGTTTTTTTTAAACAATCTGAGCGGCGGCTGTCGCGACCGCTCTGTCGCTTCTACATTGCTTTTGAGTTTAGTTCCGAATAAGCGTCTTTTACTGTACGAGGGAGGGTACAAAAAAATAAAATTTAAAAAAAATCTTAGTTTTCTTAGTTTCTTAAGTTTAAATCTGTACTTGTTAAAAATTGCTTCACGATATATGTTTCACTACGTTAAAGTGCTTTAATATATCAGTTTGTGCTAAATAAATTTTGTTGTTTTTTTTAAACGTCACAATAGTTGGAAATCATCACTAAAATAGTATTTTCGTGAACAATGATTTCGAATTAGTAAAAATAAAGTTGAAATTTGTGTTTTGAAACTAATTTTAAACTTACATAGGTTTTTTTAATGTTTTGGTTGTAAAACCATTTAAAATTCAAAAATTAATTTTAAAAAGTCCATTCCAAACTTTTAAATTAAGCATTTTCTGTAATTGAATCATTAAAAAACTGGAAACCAAGCGCGCCAGCAGCGCCGTACCTACAAAGCGGCAAAAAAACTAAAAATCCCCAAAAACGGCTTTTGCTTTTGTAATCTTAAAAAAATATTTAGGAAATTTTGAAGAGAAGGGTTCGAGATTTTGAGCCAATAAATATTTGAAATATTTTTTAAATAATATTTTCTAAAAATAAAATAATAAATAAACCCACCACCACACCCACCCCACACACACAACCACACACCGCACACCACCACCACACCAACCGAACACCACCACCCACACACACCCCCCCCACCCCCCACCACCCCCCCCCTTTTGGAAACCGTAAAATGCACTGGTAAACCCAACGTGGCTGCAACAGTTGTTCGTTGGACTGAAAAATGTCCTCCCCCCATTAAGTAACCACTCAAATCACGAGAATTTGACGTCACTCGTATCAGCCAATCAGAATTCAGAAAATGAAAGATTTGAAGTAGAAATCAACTTCAGATGGTAGTTTAAGAATTATTTTGTGACATAAAAAAAGAAAATAGTTGTTTAATAAACACGTGAACACACACTGTTGCGGCTACGTTTGGTTTGCCTAGTCGCTCGTTGTTTCTCAATTTTTTCCCTACATATGGTTGGCGCTAGTAGTTATTGTACCCTCTTCCCACACTAAAAAACCCTTATTCTAGTCTATAGGAGTACCTGAGGCATCATTTACATTATTTTAACATATCTCATTAAATTGATAATTTTTGGATTAAAAATCTTAATTTCTTCATGGCTAAAAAACTAATTTTTTGCATTTTTTGCATTTTTTGTGAAAAGACGGGATTTAAAAAAAATCTGCGTTCTAATCATTTTTCTGTAAAAAATTCCTAACCGCCCAATTTTAATTGATCTTTTATGTCCCTATACATTTTAACGACGTCAGCCAAACGTATTATTGGATAATTTTATTAATAATTTTTGAAATTTTAGTTATTTAGTTTAACACTCAGTTGTTTTTAGATCAAGATTTTTTATTATTTTCGTACCAAATGCTCATATTCAAAATTATTAGGTTCAGCAGGCAGAATTTGCCGATAGTTGGCGAAGGCTAATAATTTGGTAATGCAGCTTACATTTTTAAATGATTATAACTTCATAAACTATTTGTTACTAATCTGACAATTAAAAAGCCAATGTATTGATTTTTATAATTTTTATAATTTTAAAATAATTTACATGGTTGAATATTCGTATAATAATGAGGATCTAAAAAAAAACAGAAATAACCATCAAACATTGTTAAGCAGCTTTAAAGTTTTGGCACCAAAGTATAGTTTATTTATTTTAAAGATTTTTATGTAAAAAGATTAAAATACAAAGCTATAAGTTTTTAAACAATCATTTAAAGCTTCTTAAATTTACGCAATTTACGCAAAAAAAACTATTAAAAATTTCATATTTTTCAAGAATAGGACAGAATTATCCGGTTTGAGTTCAGTATAGTCCATTGCTTATAGAAAATACTTTTATCGCTAACTTCAATAAATTTTCATTCATTTTTTATAATTAGACGTCGAAATGCTAAACAAGCTAGACCTCCATTAAAAAATGTTATACGGGCGTTTGCATAAAAAAGCTTTTAAAAGTAATTTTATATAAAAAACAGTAAAAACGTCAATAAAATTTTGCAAGAATCAAAATATAAGCAAAAAATTTTTTTCTTAACAAAAAATTGGTATCACAACAAATAAACACTGTGAAAAAAAGGGTTCTAACAAAATTGGCCAACGATGCTTGGCCGACTAGGAAAAGTGGCCGATGAAAAAGTGGCCGACTAGGTAAAATTGTCGTAGACTCTCGCCTTTTTGTAAACGCCAATAATCGTTCAATATTGTTTTTCGTCCACTAAATCAATTAATCAGCGTAATGGTAGCAGAAACCGTGTCTCGGCACAAGTCCAACTTTTCTTCGGGTGGTAAAATTGGAAATGATTTTACAGACCTGTGCACGGTCTGGAAATGCCCCCCGCTTTATTGGAGGATTTGCTTCCCCCCGTTTTTTTGCCCCCCCAACCCAAAAATAAAAAAGTACTCAAAAATTATGACGCCATTTTTGACCTATTATGACGCCATCATCGCCAATTTTTATAAAAAGAAGAAGTCCATTCTGAGTGATATAGGAGTTTGTTTCGTGAAAGTCCTCCAATATTAGTAAAAAACGCAGTGTTTAATGAAATATATCTTTGGTAGGATTAAAAGTTAAAATAGAGCAGTATTAAAAGTATAAAAGCATAAAAGCAAATTAAATGAAAAAAATATTTTATTCACGTTTTTATGTTTTATTTTATAGTTTCTGAATTTATTTTTTCTTGTGTGTATTTGAATGCGATAATAATAAAAATGTTGCATAAATAAAATGAAGGAATTTTCTAATATTAATATAAAACTTTCCGAAAAAATAAAATACAAAAGTATTTCCGATGTTTATTGTTTGGTTTTAAAAGGAATAATACCACAAATTAAATTCCTATAACGCCCGGATCATACAACTCTTTTGTTACTGAACCGATTAAATTAAAATTTATAAATGTTGTAGAATTGGTCTGGCTGGTGAAACCAAATTATTTAATTTTATGTAGATGTTTT